>CAUYLG010075154.1:0-83812 GCA_963573385.1 Cacajao melanocephalus | reverse complement strand
TAGCCAAGACAATTCTAAGCAAAAAGAACAAACCTGGAGGCATCATGCTACATGACTTCAAACCATACTACAAGGCTACAATAATCAAAACAGCATGGTATTGGTACCAAAACAGAGATATAGACCAATGGAACAGAACAGCAGCCTCAGAAGGAATGCCACACAACTACAGCCACCTGATCTATGACAAATCTGACAAAAATAAGCAGTGGGGAAAGGATTCCCTATTTAATAAATGCTGTTGGGAAACCTGGCTAGCCATATGCAGAAAGCTGAAACTGGATCCCTTCCTTACATCTTATAAAAAAATTAACTCTAGATGGATTAAAGATTTAAACATGAGGCCTAACACAATAAAAACTCTAGAATAAAATCTACACAATACCATCCAGGACATAGGCATGGGCAAGGACTTCATAACTAAAACACCAAAAGCAATGGCAACGAAAGCCAAAATAGACAAGTGGGATCTAATTAAACTTAAGATCTTCTGCACAGCAAAAGAAACTATCAATAGAGTGAACCAGCAACCAACAGAATGGGAAAGATTTTTTGGAATCTACCCATCTGACAAAGGGCTAATCTCCAGAATCTATGGAGCACTTAAACAAGTTTATGAGAAAAAACCAAACAACCCCATCAAAAAGTGGGCAAAGGATATGAACAGACACTTTTCAAAAGAAATCATTTAGGCAACCAAAAAACATGAAAAAATGTTCATCATCACTGGTCATTAGAGAAATGCAAATCAAAACCACATTAAGATACCACCTCAAGCCAGTTAGAATGGCCATCATTAAAATATCAGGCGACAACAGATGCTGGAGAGGATGTGGAGAAATAGGAAATATTTTACACTGTTGCTGGGAGTGTAAATTAGTTCAACCATTGTGGAAGACAGTGTGGCGATTCCTCAAGAATCTAGAAATAGAAATACCATTTGACCCAGCAATCCCATTACTTGGTATTTTCCCAAAGGATTATAAATCATTCTATTATAGAGGCATATGCACAGGTATGTTTATTGTGGCACTATTCACAATAGCAAAGACTTGGAACCAACCCAATTGGCCATCAGTGATAGACTGGATAAAGGAAATGTGGCACATATACACCATGGAATACTATACAGCCATAAAAAAGATGAGTTCATGTCCTTGGCAGGAACAAGGATGAAACTGGAAACCATCATTCTCAGCAAACTGACACAATAACAGAAAACCAAACACCACATGTTCTCACTCATAAGTGGGTGTTGAACAATGAGAACATAGGGACACAGGGAGGGTAACATCACATAATGGGGCCTGGGGCTGAGGGGCTAGGGGAGGAATAACTGGGAGTGGAGGAATTGAGGAGGGACAGCATTAGGAGAAATACCTAATGTAGATGATGGCGCAGTGGATGCAGCAAACCACTACCATGGAACGTGTATACCTATATAACAAACCTGCACAATCTGCACATGTACCCCAGAACTTAAAATATAATAAATAAATGAATAAATAAGTAAATAAAAAGATACTGAGGATATGAAAGAAAAAGAAAGAAAAAAGTCACCATGCCATGTTTACCATAGATAGCTGTGCCTCTTTGGTACCATAAGGACTCAGGAATGAGGACTCCAAAAGTACTTTTGGGGATTTCAGCGAGAAAGTTGAGACTCAACAGCATTCAGATTGGGGTAACTTGCCAATTAAATCTGAGTTAATTTATTTCATATGGTATCTTTTCTAACAAAGATTGTGAGGATTTGTGGAATTCTGATTGCAAACATTTTTACATAATTTCTAGAGTATTTTAGTGAAAGGAATTGAGAGATTCATGGATATAATGCTATAAGAATTTAGACAAGGGAAAGATTACTTTCATCTGGGCATTAGTACATCAGGAAAGACAGAATGACCAGATTATATAATCAGGGTTTAGAAGGATACATAATTCACACATCATACCGATATGAACATTTAAAGGTGACAAGAGAAAACTTGACACTCTTATAAGGAACACAATTTATCACACCAAACAGTCCTACAGGAATAAAATGTTTTACATGGAGTAACTAATTTTTATCATTTTATTCCTGTAGCCCACATGATAAGACAAATGAATCAATAAATGTCCTCATGTCATGTCCTGCATATTTCTGTTTGCCCTGATTGACATTAAAATATCATCTGCTCAACAGATTCTGTCTTTATCCTCACTGCTTCATACTGGTCCTGTTAATCTCTTAAACCTATTTCATTATTCATATCACTAAAGGGTCAAGCATATGTGCTACTCTTAGAGTCTAATTACATTTTAATTCTTTTGTTGGGATTTTTCCACCCCTCTTTTGCCTGATGAACTGATGTTTCAGGCAGTTTAGAAAGATATTTGTAGTTTATAATGTAAAAGCAGCTCACAATGCAGCCCATGAATATAAGTGATTCTCTGAGTGGACACAATATGTGTTATATGAATAAAAATAGTTAAATGATGATATTTTATTTTATACATTAATTTCTCAGTTTTACGCTGAAAAATATTTGATTGTGTGATTCTATGCTCTCCCTGTTTGAAGAAAGGTGATCAAGTCAACTGAAAATACCTCCAGTTTGGAATTAGCAAGATCTTCCAATGATCACAAAAAGCATTTTGGTCAAAAATACTGGTAATATCTTATTATCTGAGAGCTTACAATGTACTATCCATTGTTCAAAATGATCTGTGCCTATTAATTGAGGTAGTCAACAAAACAACTCTTGTGATTGGTGCTACATTCGGTCATTCCCAAACTTGTGGTGAATGAAACATAACTCAAGACACTTTTACCATACCAGGAAGCCAGTAAATTGCAGAGTTGGCATTAGATAAACTGCATTATAGCCCAGGATCCATGAGTTTATTCACTGCTAGTCACACAATAACATATACTTAAAATGCTATCAAATATTGCTTTGACCTGCATTTGGGGAGCTAGACTCTGATTTCCTCGAACGATATTTTCTCTTCATATTTATTTTGGAACAATTAGTTAAAAAATAAATAAAAAAAGAATCTGTGTGGGCCACATATGCCAGAGGCTAAAGGAATTGCTGTCCTCTGTTCTGTTCCTGTCCACTTCAGCAATTTTGGTCTCTGGGGCATGCTGTTTGTCTTAATCATAAATTGAAAATGAGAGGCAGAATAATTAAAGAGCAAACGGTAGTTATGACCAAGATCTAAAGGGAGCAAAACTAACATTGAGTATCGGCCTTCAATTTCCTATTAATGCATTTAGGATTAGCTATAAACAGCCTTGTTAAACCCAATGTAATAGTTTATTAGAAGAATTTTTCTTATTAGCACAGGCTGAGTGACGTGACTTTTAGAACCATGTTGCTTGTCATGCATGAGCATTTTTCAACATTGACTTTGTATTCTAAGATTTTATTATTATGATTGTTATTATTTATTATTATTATTTTTTTATCACAGTACCATTTAAGAGTCTTTCTTGAAAGATACTGCTTGGCATGTAAAAGCTTTGATGCTCTTCTTAGAAATGTCCTCTTCCAATGATAAGTTGATATAATTTAAAAACATACTAAAACATGGGAAAGAGGAATTTCCCAAATATGATCATATAGTTTGGTTGGAAGTGTAATAAAATATAGAGATGCTCAACAGAAATATAATTCACAGCCAGATGGTGATGATTTGTTAAAATATCTATTGCTTTGTATTAATCATAACACTGGCACCTTTTGTACATTTAATGAATATTTGAGAGTAATATAGTGCCAAATCTGTAGAGTATCTGTTTTCCTTTTTTTTTTTTTACCCCCTGGTAATAAAATTATTTCCACTGAGTTTTTTTGCACACTTATTTTAGTCGTTATAAAATTGGAAGCAGCTATTTTTCAACATCTGTTGAAACAGATTGAGAGGCATTTTGTCAAATGTGTTATCACGTTACTATGAAATAGTATTTCAAAAAAGTATTTGAATGAAAATTAAATTTGGAATTTCCAGACTGATGTATGCTACATCTGTAGACTGTACAGATCTAGTCTAGAATTTGCATTCTAGACTAGATTGTCAGTGAAAGATTATGTTAAATATTTTTCTGATACTGGTAACATTTTCTATTTTATTTTTATTTATACAATTAATAGATAACACTATACATCAGTTGTTGTTTCAAGTTTTTGAAAATATTTCTCAATAATTTTGTGGAATAAAATAAAATAAGCTTTTCATATATGATTTACTTATATTGGATTTTATTACGTAGAGGTATTCATTAGCTACTTGAAACTGACGTAGGAAGTTAAAGTGATGTTTTCATATCCCCAACAGAAATAATGAAGAGATTGCAGTGACCACTGAGATAAATTTTAAACTTCCTTCCAGCTTCACACATTCTAACTTAGTAGGGTCAAATACCTCTGTTTTTGTATTATAGGTAATTCCAATTATCTGTCTTCATTTTTTAAAGACTTACTAAATTCTAATTTAATGAGTGTATAAGTTACCATGTACTAACACTATGTTTAAATCACAAAGCTAAAAATACTGCTAAAAAAAAAAAAAAGCCCTGGTAAACAATGTATTCTTGTTGACTAAATGTTTATAGTAATTCAATTTGTTTATTCAATAGTATAGAAATTTGAACATTCTATAATCAATTCCATTACTTTAAAAAACCCAATAATATGAAATATAAAAATCTCTAACTTGACAAAGTGATCTTAAATGGCCTTTTTGGGAAGCAGGGAACACTGTTAGACCCAGATTTTAATTTACAATTTTCAGCTTTATATGTGCATGCTAGATTTTTGCCTATGCTAAAATGCTCAACCTACCAAATACCCTTTACTTTCATTTAAATTGCATAATTTATTACTATCTAAGCAAATGGAATTTAGCATAAATGTTGGATGTTTTTAATTGATTATTTCACTGCAGAAAATAGGGCCTCATCTAAACTTCAGCTAACTCAGGACACGTTTGTTATTAAAAACAACTGTAATTAGAAATTCAAATACAAAGCAAATGGAATAATCAGAAAACACTTTTGGTCTTTCTAGTTTTTCCTTAGGTGTCTAAATACTGTGTTTCATAGCATATTATTGAGTTTTTAAACATATTTGAATTAAATAGTTGTAGCTTTCCCAGGAAATATCCCTTTAGAGCAATAACTTAAGGCTTATGATACATAATAATACACAAATTACTATATTTTACTTATTAGCTTTGTACTGATTATCTTTTAAAAAGAATAAATTATTACTAAAAATAATTGGTTGTAAAGAATAGTGTGGGAGTTTTTGATAGAAAAAAATTTCTTCACCTTATTTTAATTTTCTTGATTTTTTCTTTAAAATTTAAATTACAGTTTGTATTTTCTATTCCTTGTTCTAGGCCAGAAGTGACTAATTTACAAGGCCGTAATTTAGTGCCACTCAGAACTTTCTGATTAGGAAATTGGAGGAAATACATGTTTTCATTTTTTTTCTGTGGGCCACAAAAATTGTGATGTGGGTGAATTTCAAAATTCTAACTTTGCAGCTACTCTTTAGTGTGATATAGTTGTCAATAAATGTTTTAGTATAAAAATAAATTATTTTTCTAAAAATTGTAGTATTTTTATACTCAATACCAACACGAATCCTATGTTCATTGTTTAAATAAAGAAATAAACATAGTAGTATTTTAGCAAACAGCCTCAATCACACTTTTACCCACTTGGAATAAACAGAAGCTTGCCTCATTAGTTAAGTGCATTCCTATTTGTTTTGGTAGAGACTTGAGTGCTTTGAAAAATTCAATACACTGAAGTTGAAGGTCTATTAATAATGGTAGTGGTAGCCCATCTGAAGCAGCCCCTGTGAGGATGCTGGCTGCAGCAGGGGAGGTGTGGCCAGGGTTGCCTGCTTCACAGGGCCTGCGGGAGGTCAGGAGCAAGCGGGAGCGCCGCCCACTACCTAGCTGGCTGGGTGAGAGCCCGGTGCTCCTGGACACAGCTGCAGCTGCTCAGCAGTGGCTCTGGACCTGGGCATCCCTCCACTCTAAAGGGCCCAAGACGCCCTTATCCCATAAGCTAAGAAGTGCCTGCTCCGGTTCCCTGGCCTCTGCCCGCTCTGGGTGCCTGCTATAGTGTGGAGCAAAGTTGTGGCCAAGACCGGGCACTGTCTGTCACCACCTGGCTGGTGTGTGCACACTCAGGGCGGTGCTAACACACCAACCCCTTGCCACCTTGGCCCCCTCTTGACTTTGGGCGCTGTATTAGTTCATTTTTAGGCTGCTAGGTAGAAATACCCAAAACTGACTAATTTATAAAGAGAAAAGTTTTAATTGATTCATAGTTCCACATGGCTGCCAAGACTTCAGGAAACTTGCAATCATAGCAGAAGACACCTCTTCACAGGGTTGCAGGAGAGAGAATGAGAGCTGAGCAATGGGAGAAAAGCCCCTTATAAAACTATCACCCCCGTGATTCAATTACTTCCCACAGATCCCTCCCATGACAAGTGGGGATTATGGAAACTACAGTTTAAGATGAGATTTGGGGAAGGACACAGCCAAACCGTATCAGGTGCTCAGGAGTGTGAGAGGGAGGCCGGGGATGCTGACAGCAGCTCAGAGTGGATCTGCAGGCACCCCTCCGCTGGAACAGCCTGGGCGCTGTGGACAACATGTTGATGGCAGGAGGCAGACAGGCTCCTGGGAGGAAAGAGGCAAGTCCTTGGTGAAACCTCCTCTTTAAATCAGGGCCAGCCTGAAGCCTGAGAGCCGGGCTGGCATGTGGGTTCAGGGTGGAGTCTGTGGTGAAGAAGAATCTATGGTGATTTTTCCAGGCTTGCTCATTACCCACCATTGGGCCAATCAGGGCACACTTCCACCCTTCTGAACCCATAAAAACCCTGGACTCAGCCAGATTCACACAGACATTGGGACTACCAGCTGCGGGAAGGAGCTAGCCATCGCAGGTCTCCTTGAATCTTCAGGATGACCTTCCTGTGGAAAGGAGCTACCCAGCCACAGGTCTCCTTTCTGCCAAGAGCTGGACACTCTTGGGATGACCTGCCTGCAGAAAGGACCTACTCATTTTGGGTCTTCTGAGAGCTGTTCTGTCTCAATGAAGCTCCTCCCTTTCTTGCTTATACTCCCGTGTACCTCACTCTTCCTGGATGTCAGACAAGAACTTGGGACCTGCAAAATGGTGAGACAGAGCACTGTATCATAAACAGGGCTGAAACATGCTCCTTGCTCACCACTTTGCAGGTGACAAGAAGGAGAGAAGAGCTCATCCCTTTGGAGAGCCCAGATCTAGGGGCTCCAAGAGCCAGTGCTATGACACCCCATTTGGCTCTGCAGTTCCTAATATCGCCAAGCTTCTGGGTGCCACTGTGGTTCCTGGTGCCACAGTGGAAGACGCTTGTGGTACGCCTGGTCCATCTGCAGCCTCTCACAGAGCTGGTGCCTGTGCTGGCACCTGGAGCTGTCCACCTTGCCACAGCTGAGGTGCCTAGCTGTGCATTGTGGCCAGACCCTTAACTCACTCATCCACCCCTCACCGCTCCATACCTGGCTTCCCCTTGGCAGGGATGGATCCAACCCAGTAGTACAAGCAGAGCACAGCCTTCTAGGCTGAGTGGGTGGAACTAGCCAGAGGCCCAAGCAAAACTCTGGCAAAGGTGCCACAGGCCACAGAGGTTTCTGGCTCGAAAAGCGACAACCTAAAGAGCCTGTGACAGTAATATAAAAACCTATTTCAGGTTGAATAGTTGTTAGATAAAAACCAGTTGTGAACATTTTATTTAAAGGAGATTAAAACTATTTCAGAAAAATGATTATCCGTTTCCTCCGTGCTAGTTTCTGTTTGAGTAGTTTAATCAATTTCTTGTCAATGTCCCAAATGAGATTGAAATTCCATAAATAAAATGACAGACACGTGTTTCTCTTTGTACAGTTTTTCACCAAAAAATATTCAGCTGAACGTTTACTCTCTAACTGGGTTAATGGTCCTGATGGAGTTTAGATGAGAATATCTAAAATTATGTCTCAAAATGGAGATCTGAACCTTATAGGAGAGAGTACAACAATGTAATATCAGATGTTACTGTTCAGAAATTATTTTTCTAGGAGGCTTATTTGATTCATGAACAGAAAATGGAGAGGAAATTAGCTTTTGTGGCTCATGCTACCTTCAGTTTTTAGAGAGAATTTCTAGTTTGTAAGCCATTTTATAAACCAATGAACTGATCTCTGTTTTATTACTTAGAAAAACTGAGAATGGTATGAAAATACGGGCAAACATAAATGCCACATACATTGTAAATTAAAGTGTAAAGCTTCACAGGTTTATTTTAAATGACCAGAAAGCTAAAATTTCTGTAGCACTGTTAATCAATAGTGAAATTTCAATGGGACATATTATCTTGAATCAAAAGCCATATCTAACTTGAAAGAATCAGTTTATGAAACAATGCCAAATTTACATACTTGCCAAGAAGGAAATAGACACAGCTAATAAAAAATTTACAATTTTTCTTTTATTGAAATCTCCTTATTTTGGTTCTCTTAATTAACTCAAATAACATTTTCCTCTAGCATTATCTCTAACCTCTCTTATATGATATTTATTATTCATAGTTTTGGACTTGACTTGTGGATAATTTTGGTCTGAGTCCTAATTCTTAAGTGTTCCCTTATCACTTCATTTTCCCTCTTATTAGCTGTTGCTTTACATAATAGACCACTGAGTGCCAATTCATTTTGTACAGAAGGTCAATTTTATCTAAAAATAACAAACTTTGTCTTGTTTCATTTTCTGGTAAAAAGAATGAAGATCTAAAATTATCATTGTGAGGTAATACATATGTCTTCCAGGAATTTCTCTGGCTCCCAGACGGAATCATTTTGGAAATTATATGGCGGTCATAAAAGTCAGCATGTGCTTTGCTGTAGACTGAATTCACCACACCCCATGCCCATTCTGATGTTGAAGCCCTAACCTCTCATGTGACTATATTTGGAAAGATATTTTAGAAGGTGATTAGGGTTAAATGAGGTCATGGTGTGGGAGTCCTAAGCCACTAGGATTGGTGGCCTTATAGGAAGAGGAAGCCCTCTCTCGCTCTCATTCTCTTTCTCTCTCTCTCTGTCTTTCTTTCTCTCTCCTCTCTCCATATCTGCCTCTCTCCCTCTGTGTGTGTGATCAGACAAGGAAAGACCATATGAGCACATGACAAGAAGGTAGCTGTCTGAAAATCAGGAAGAGGAACTTTACCAGGCCATGACTCCATCAGCACCTTGATCTTGCCCTTCCAGCCTTCATAACTATGAGAAATACATTTCTGTTGTTTAAGCCACTCTGTCTATGGTGTTTTGTTATGGTAGCCTGAGTATATTGGAGCATGCTTATTTTCAAATCATTAAAACAAATGAGACCAAATATAATAATTTTTACAAAACCTCACATTTAATTATTTTCTTTTTTTCAAATGGAAATCCAAATCCTTCTTTATACCAGCACTGAGAACCTGGAAGCTAAAGACAGGTGCTGGGATCTTCACTCTCATATTGCATGTACTAGTTTGGTGCTTTAGACAATTTAGTTAATTCATCTGAATTCATAAAAGGTGTTGCTATTAACATCAATTGAGAAAAGGAAAGTTTAGATTGCCTATATGATCTTTACGACACTTGTTTATAATTTTGAATTGTCATATGCACTTAAAAATTTAATGTGGCAACCTTATGTGGTAGTGAATGGAAAAATTCTCAAAGTATAAAAATCTCATTTCAGTTTTGCAAGGTAACGTTTTCTCACATGTGAAATAATGCTCAATGTGCAAAATAAGCACTGGAAAGTGTGTAAGCCAAATTATATGAGTAAGAATATTATAAAATTAGTGTACAACATTAGGGGTTTTAATTTAATATCAAAATTGAAAAATTATTGGGACGTATGTAAAGAGACAGGCATAGTAAACATTTTAAAATGGATTATGTGCCATACTTGACCCTATATTCCGTTTATTTCTTTAAAAAATCAAACTCATTGTCTACAGATATTAATCTTAAAAGTCAAAATTAGTTGGCTTTGAAGCTTAAAAACTTCAGTGCTAAAATTAATCGTGTTATAGAAAATTGTAATAAACTCATCTTAAAGATCTTATTCTCCTTATTTTCTATATAAGGAAACTGACAACTAGAAAAAATAAATTACTTTCGTAAGACACTGTGGACCAGATTTTCTGTTTCTTAGTTTTAAATAACAAACTCATATACTATATGTCTCCTTATGTGGAAAAATAGAAATATGAATCCCATACCCCTCAAAAAAAAGTCTATTTTGACAGGTCGCTTGTGGAAATTTTAAATAACACATTGTTTAAATCATAATTCAGGATGTGAGGGCAGGCATGGTGGTGTGTGCCTATATTCCCAGCTACTCAAAATGCTGACAAGGGAGGATCGATCACTAGAGTCCGGGAGTTCGAGGTCCACATGGGCAACTTAGTAAGAAACTGTCTCTAAAAATCAAAGCAAAGAAACAGGATGAAGAATGTTCCATGCGGTTTCTGTCATCTACTATTTAAACAGGTTAAATAGCAGATAACAGAAAAAGAAATGCTCCAGGTAGTTTACTCAATACATGTTTTTTGAATAAATGTATGAATGGCAAATGTATGTTACAATAATTTATCAATTGTATAAAAATAATAGATGACTAGAAGAGCAAAATAATAATTGCAACAGCTTTGTAATTCATTTTGGAAAATTTTAATTTCTGCAACCTTTTCAATTTTTTGATAGAGGCCAAGCATTCCCACTATAACCCACATACTTAATATAGATAAAGCTGACATAAATCTGCTTTTAGGTGAATCCTTAAGAAGAATTGCCAAGGAATGGTATTTGTCATTAAAAGATATTCTTCAACTCATCTAGACAGAAGCATAAATACTTCTGCTCTAAATAGTCATAATAACTTGCTCTTCCTATTCAAACCCCTGTCAAGACATAGCAAACTTAGGTAACATGTTAAGTAATATGTAAAGTTATATACATATATGTGTGTTTTTATATATATATATATATATTAATTTATGCATGTTATTTTGTGTCTGTACTAAGAGAAAGACATTTTTCATGCTTATATTTTAAAAATCTATGCTTGTTTCTTATTCTTCTCTTAACTAGAAATTTACTTTTTGGGTAATTTCATTCTTCTTTTTATTGGATGAATTTCCCTTCTCTTCCATCAGAATTTTATTTTTATTATTTAACTGAATGTTCATCAGTCAAGTCATAGTGAACCTTTGAACTGCCTTCATGGTGACTAATTTCTGTATCCTCATGGCAGAAATATTCACAATAATTTCACAGCATTAATTTTAATGATCATTCATATCAAAATAATCTGAAATATCAAATAAGCAGATATTTTTTCTCAAATTTATGTAAAAATAAACTAAAAAGAAAAAATTAAATATCTCAAACTAGATATTTTATAGCTATATGCTCTGTAGATTTGAGTCTACATATTCAGGACAATAGAAATTAACTGATGTTCATAAGTGTGGCATTATTAAATAATATTAGGAAGGGTTATAGTAATACTACAGTAGGTAGTTTCTGTTGTTTACAAAACACACTTGATTGGTTCCTTTTGCCCCAAGCTAGAATACTAGTGTTTTGTGGTTAATTTCTGTAGGCATGTATTTTACAAGGGTTCTTAGTAGCAGTCAGCAGAGACTACTCTAACTAGTTTAAGCCAAAAGTGATTTGATAGTCACTGGGAGACATCACAAACAGAACTATGTGACAGAACTGAGTCATTAAGAACGTCATCTCAAGTAATATGAGGAATCTGAAAAGTAATTTACTATCTGACACTCCAGAACAACACTAATGCTGGCACTTTCATTAAGCCACTGTATTAAGAAACTGTCTGATAGGTCAGAAGTAACTATCACTGTTACAGGTCATGCCATGTCTGCCACAAATTACATTAGCAAATAGATACTCAAATTCTCTCTTGTGATTTAACTTAGTTCCAAATCAGAGAACCCTTACCCTTACCACTCAATAATTAGAAAACATACAACCCCATGAAAAATCATCAAAATCTTTGAATAGGTATTTCCCCAAAGAAGAGCCTGGAAAGATGTTCAATATCACTTTGAAAATAAGTTTGATAGTTTCTTTAAAAGTTAAATTTAAATCTACCATAGGACCCAGTAACTCTACTCCTCAATATCTACTCACCTGAGTCATGAAACCATATGTCCACACCAAGATTTATAAGCAAATTTTCATAGCAGCATTATTAAAAATAGCTAAAGTTATAAATAAACCAAATGTTTGTTACCTAATGAATGAATAAACAAGATGTCGTATATCCATGCAGTGCAATACTGTTCAGTAATTTAAAAAAAAAAAAAGCATCAACATAGGCCACAATATGGCTGGGCTTCCAAAAGAGCATATCCTGTTTAATTCTGTTTATATGAAATGTCAAGAAAAGCAAATCTAGAGAGAATAATATTAAGAATATTAGACAGCCAGGTGCAGTGGCTCATGCTTTTAATCCCACCACCTTGGGATGCAGAAGCAAGGGAATTGCTTGAGTCCATGAGTTTAAGACCAGTCTGAGCAACATAGCAAGACACATTTCTTTAAAAAAAAACACAAAATAAGTAAATAAATAAAACTCCTACAAAAATTATCCAGGCATAGCAATGTGGCCTGTAGTCTCAACTACTCAGTAAGCAGAGGTGGGGGAATCATTTGTGCCCAGATCAAGTGTTGCAGTTAGTCCCTTCACTTCAGCCTGGGTGACAGAGCCAGACTGTCACTTAAAAAACATAAAACAAAAGTCACAATGTAGGTGAGGTTGCCTGGAACTTTAGATGGTAACAGTGATGACTGCAAAAGGGCAAAAAAGAATATTTGGGGGTAATGAAAATATTTTAAAAACTGGACTGTGGTGATGGTTGCATAATGTGAATCTACTAAAAATCATTCATTTGTATTCATAAAATAGGTAAACAAAAGAGCCAGGTGAATATGTATGAAAAAGCCAGGATAAATAAAGTTTCAGTTTTTTAATTGAAGAAATAAAATTCTATGCACAGTAATTATTTGCTGTATTGTTTACCTTGGGAAATTCTTTGAGCATTGATTCATGTATCTTCAAATGCTTGAGAGCCTGCAATATGTGTTTCAATGTATACACTTGAATATATGCATCTCATTTGACTTACTCTAAATAATTATTCTAAAACATTACTTTAAAAGTGGAGTCTATTACACTTTTTGTATGTGTTGATTTTATTTTACAGAATAAATCCATGACTGTCATCTCATTTACTTTTCAGAGCATTTTTGTAAGTTAGGTAATAATATTATAGTTATATTCAAATCTTACTATCTGTTTGATCTGGATAGCTTATATAGCCATTCTAAGTTATTTTCTTATCTGAAAACATGGAGGTATTAATATTCTCATGTCACTAAGTTATCGAGCATGTGTGAAGTAGTATTTGTAAAGTACACAGAGCACAGTCCTACACAGTAAGCACCAGACAATGTGTATTAAAAAACAATTCTTTTTCTTATCATTAATTGAAGTATTATTTTTAGCAGTGAAGCAGCTGAAACTTCCACAGCCAAAGTGACTCTTGCCCAAGCTCACATAACTACCAGATGCAACATAATAAGTAACATGTGTTTCCATCACATCAACATCATACCTTTTTTATACTGAAGTTTGTTTTATGTGGGCATTAGAGCTGCTGGTGTGTTTCAAATAATGTTTACCGTATCAACTATGCTTATAAATATAGCTAATTGTATGTTTAAACTTTCTTGTTGTTGACTTGAATTTCAAAAATATATCTAAACTTTTAAATAATACAAGTGTGTATTTATACACTTTTATAACTTGTTTGTAAAGCTTTTCCTTTAGAAACACTTTGTATTGAAAATAATCTTTTCAATCCAAATAAATATTTCCTGCATATTCATAGTACAGGAGAATATTTCCTAGATTCAATTTAATAGAAAGATCTATCTATAGATATAAGATAGCTTGCTCAATTTTAATGAGTGCAGAGTGAGTTTCAAACATCAATCATTATTATAAAACTATATATATATTTAATTTTCTTGTATATTTTACAATCAGTAATCTGGTCTCTTTGGAGGATTATTTCCTATTACAAACTTGATATAAATCTCTTGTCTATTCTTTAGAACTTGCTATAAATCTTTTCTATATTCTTTAGAAATATTTATACTTAAATATAAAAATGCTTCCAATATTGATATGGACTCTTGTATCAACTGTATTCTTCAAATGACTGTATTTTGTGCTGGTCTATAAATCATAAATACTAGAATATTTTCAGTGTTCGATTTTCAGCCTTGGCAAATATTCCTAAATTTTAATACACAAAACCAGGATTAGCAGCACGAATATTCATTTGCTTCGGTCCTTTTCTCTTTCTGCATATTTTTTCTCATAATCTATTGACCTCAATTTCCCATACTTATTTTATGAAGCTTTTAAAAACAATTCCAAACTGTATTCTGTGTGATCTACATAACCTGCAGTTTTTAAAAGGTAACTAGCGATTTTTACATAAATTATGTAATTTGACCATAATAGAAATGCTTTATATGAAGAAGTTGAGCCTTTAATATACACTAACCTCAGAAGTATTCAGGAAAACTCTTATATTAGTAAATGATTTTGAGATGTGAATTAGGTCAATGTCTTAAGTTCTTGAATAGAGAGAGGTAATTGTAAAAGAAGGGCACGGAAGACCACACAGATGCAACAAACACATTAATTAGCTGGAAAAAATATGGAAAGTATATTGTGCTTGTAGAGTAAAATCTCATTTTATCTAGATTGGAAAGATATGTGGAAAATTCACAAGGTCTTGAAACCTAAAACTTGGGTTTGTTGCATTATGAAATGATTATGAAACCATCTGACCTTATTGAGAGCCCACTAAGAGCAAGAGAGTTTGATTAGGTCTGAGAGAGTGTGAGCAATATGCAAAAATATATTTTTTATGCTGTTAAGAAGTGTCAAAGTAAAAAAACAAATATTAAAAATGACTCAAATAGATGTTGAAGGCTTTAATTAGCTGATGAACAGAAGAGAACATCGTAAATCTAGGTAACTCTCAGGACTAAGCAACACTGCAATTTTATAGGGTTGGAGAAGAGAAGGCTACATGATTTGGGATTTTCTCAGGTGCCATTTTCCTTAACTTCTGCAAAATTTGTGGTTGGTACAATTGGAAGATTGTTTTTCATGTCTCTTTTTAGACCTCTTTGGTATAATTTTATTTCGACAGCTGTTAGAGTTTTTTTTTTTTTTTTTTTTGAGAACTGTCTTTGTAAAACTGTTAGATTTTCTGTTAACTGTATAATGTCGATTAAGTTTCAGGGAAGGGGAATAAGAAGAAAAAATGGAAACAGAAAAGATAAGAAAAAGGAAAGAGAGAAGGCAAGAGATGATGCTAGGAAAACTGGAATCTATTTTAATTCTTCAGTGGAAGTTAGTGATCTAATGAATTTAGGGTTTAAATATGGCACTCTTTTTGTGAACCCAAGCAAAAATATTAAAATTTCTAACCCGTAATTTCATCATCTGTATAGCAAAAATGAAAGATATTGTTAATCATATATCAAAAGTCCATGTGAAAGTACTCTGTAAATCACTTTGTGTAACTATAAACAGTGATAAAGGCGTATTATTGCCATTGCCATTTAGACATTTTAAATCATAGTTTTAAGGAAAAAAACAAGTTGTTTTAAAAATTGTGAAAGAAATCTACACGGTCAAGATAACTGTTAAGTTGTTCTATACTCATGAATTTTCCAAAAGACTCAATTCTGGTGTGGAATAGATAGGTGGATAGAGATAGTAATCTATTGGGAAAGTTAATCATGTTCTTAAAAGAAAATCAATGGCAAAGCAAATGCTAACTTGAGTTTTGAAGTACTGTAATACAGAAGAGATCCAGATTGTTATCTATGACTCAGAAATTCCTGATAAAGAAAGGAAATCTGTTGATAGTGGACACGAATTACTATGATGGTTTTGTAATGCCTCAGTATACTGCTGCAACATGATTCTTATTTCAGCACCATTTTATAATTTATTAAAGCCTACCACATTTTATATCTCATTGGAAATTTTTGTCCAGCTTGTGTTGTAAGTAGACTGGGTGTCAGAGACGTCATGCTGGAGTGGAGAAAAATGAGAATTTTGCATTTTAACAAACTTTTCCAAAGTTATTCATCCACTCACTGCTGACAGTGGAATTACTATTCCTCTATTCCTTCTGACATTTAGCCTAATATTCACTATTAGATAGTAGGTGCTAGGTAGGCACAGCTAAGGCAGATGTTGTTTTCCGTTTTCTTTTTATTAATCTAACAACTAATAACAATTAACAAACAAGCCTATTTCATGTCAATTGTTATACTAGACACTGGATATGCAGAGGTGAATGAAAATCATATGATTATGTTTATAAAGATTAAATCCTAATGAAAGGAAACTGCAAATAAAAAGGTTAAAAACTTAAACAGTCCTCTGAAGTATCGGAAAGACTTTTATGGTAGAGATGGTCATAACACACTGATTGTAAAAGCATGGTCAGAGAAAACATGTTTGAGTTGTTAAATTACTTCTGGGACTTTAACAATGGTGAAGAAAGATTAGTATAGGTTGAGGTAGTTGAGAGCAGATAACATAAATTTTGCAATGTATTAATATGGAAAAACACACAAATGTTGGCAGATTTTCAGAAATGCCTAACATGAGGTCATAAAGATATATCCTATGTCTTCTTCTAAGATTTTATAGTTTTAGTTTTTACATTGAGGTCTATGAGCCATCCTGAGTTAATTTTGTGTGTCCTATGAGTTTCAATTTTATTATAAAGCATATGTGTATCCAGTTGTCTCAGCATCATTTATTTAATGACAGTTTTTTTCCCACTCAATTGTCTTGGCACCCTTGGTGAAAATCAACTGATCATATACTTAAGGATTTATTTCCAAACAGTAAATTCAATTTTACACACACACACATACACACACCCCACACAGGAATACACACACAAACAAATCTCCAAATGTCAATGACCTTTTGTTTTGATTATTGTAGCTTTTGAAAGACTTGACATGATGAAATGTTTTTCCTCTTCTTTCTCTTTTATAAGATTATACTGGTTATTCTTGTTCTCTTGATTTCTAGGTGAATTTTAGAAACATCTTGCCAATTACTTTCCAAAAAGCAGCTGGAATTTTGATACAGAGAATCTACTCATTTTTTTTCTTTCTGTTGTCTCTCTGTTCTTCACATTGCATAATGGTCATTGATCTGTCTTCAATATTGCTGATAATTTTCTCTTCCAGATCAAAACTCTAGCTCATTTAATGAAGTTTTTTTTTTTATTTGTGCATTCTACTTTTCAACTCCAGAAGTTTCATTTATACTTTACATTTTATAATTTTTTCTTTATTGACATCCTCTATTCAATAAGACATTGTCGTACATTATTTTTAAATTCTAAACATAGTTTATGTCTACTAATTATGTTAATTATATTAATATTAATTTTTAAAACTAGTTTCCTTTAGATCCTTAATGTCGAAAGGATGTTATAACAGCTGCTTTGACATCTTAGTTTAAATATTCAATATCTGACCCACCTCAAAGGCAATTTCGGTTGTCTGCAATTTTTTTCCATTGTATAGATCATAGTTTACCTTTTCTTTCCTTGTCTTATGTTTTTTTGTTGAAAACTGTGCACTTTTCAAAACACTATATAGCAACTCTGGAAACTGATCTTCCCTTTTCTAGAGTTTGTTGCTTTATTTATTTATTTAGTGACTCAGCTGGATGAGTTCGGTAAACTGTGTAAAGCTTCTGATATTCTTCAGAGTCCAAGGACATGAGTATGTCCACAGTCTTCTCCCTTTCAAGGTTGACTGGGTTAAGCCAGGTTATCTTTGAATTTCATTTTTCTTGAACTCCCCATTAAGCTTCTGGATGGCCTAGCTTTTACCAATTTCTAAATGATGCCCCCATTGTATATTATTTTTATACAATCCCTGAGAAATGTGTTGCTCCTGGTTCTAATTGATTGTAGTTAGGCCCTTTGGCAAAGACCAGTATTTGAAATTTGTCCAGGCCCTCCATGGGGAGAACTTCTGTTCATGGAACAGTAGCAATTGGGAGGGAGGGTAGGAGATGAGTAGCTCATTCTCTATACGCTGCCCCGCTGTGAGCAGGAGCTGTGCATATGCACATATGAGGGAAGGGGCACAGGTGAGCTAAAAACTAGCACCACACCTGGCTGCTACAAACATCGTTTGTGCTATGGTTTGAATGTCCCCATCAAAAGTCATGTTAAAATTTAATTGTCATTGGAATGACATTAAGAGTTTGGACCTTGCAGAGGTGATGACGTCATGAGGGCTCTGTGCTCATGAATGCATTAATGCCATTCTTGTGGGAGTGGGTTAGTTATTGCTTCACTGGACTTCTGATAAAAGGATAAGCTTGGCCCCATTTCTCTTCCTTTTTGCATGCTGGGTTTGTCTCTTGCTTCCATCATGGGATGACTCTTACCAGATGCCAGCACCATACCCTTGGATTTCCCAGCCTCCAGAACTGTGAGAAATAAATTTATCTTCATTGTAAATTACCCAGTCTGGGAATGCTGTCATGGCAGCATAAAATGGGCTAAAATACCAGTATGATTATTTTTCAGCCAGATGGTGGGATCTACTGGCATTCACTGGCTGCTATATCTACCTAGAATAGATTTTCTGTTCAAGGAAGTAAGGGAAGATAAGAACTACCATGCAGCTGCCAAGCCCACTCTTTCAGCTTTTCTGTTACACAGTGCTGTGCAGAAAAGAGGGACTGTGCTGTTTACCAGCTGTCTTACCTGGCTCTTGCCTACAGGGTGGGAGTTTGTGGTAGTGTGGGATGCTGTCTGGCTGCTACTACTGATTTGATGTAGTCCTTCCATGGAATGAAGCTGTGGAAAATAGGATGTTCTGATAGCTCACATTTTCTGAAATCATCCAGAATAGCTCTTTCATCCCAGTGAAGTGAGAGCAAAGCAGACTTCCACATGGCCTTGAGCCTGCTGAAACATTCTTCTACAAATCGAAACAATGGGGAGATGGGTGGGATACCTATTAGAAAGCCATAATTTCTAAACGTTCTTACCAAGATTTCATAGATTTTCTTAAATAAATGTTTCTCAATCTGCTGTAAGTCTTTTCATCAACCTCCAGGTAATGTGAATGATTGGTTTTGCTTAAATTTTACCAGGATAATGAATGTTTATCCAAGCATCTTATACCAGCATTTTGAGAGTCCTTCCTCCAAACTTTAATTGGGGAATAATATGTTCTGGCATATTTTCAAAAGTTATAGGCATACCTTCCAGAGAATACATTAAAGGAAACAAAAATGAAACATCAGGATTCCTGTTAGAAAAAGAGTACCATTGTCCCAGTGAGAAATATTTGTGGTAAAAGTTGAGTTGAGGAAAATTGGATAAAATCAATACATACATTAAGGGTACATTTGATAGAACTTGCTGTAGGATTAAATTTCTGCATTTAGGGACAGGATTGAATTTAGGTAGGTATGCACGGTTTTGTTTTTAATAGATGGTTATGTGATTTCATAGCATGAAGGCAAAAGCAGACAAATAGGTTTCAATAATTTAAAGCAATAATTCATTCTAGAATATACCACACTGAAGTGCTTGCCAGATAAAACTCTCAGGGAAATAAATATTTTATGGAGATAAGTAGGTGGTTATGGAGTTTAGAGGAAAGATGGAATTTATCAATAAATGTGTAGTACATACCAATATACAGATGCATTCTAGAAAGAGGAAAAACAAATAAACAACAGGAAAAGAAACATGACTAGAGCCCTAGACATTTCTCTATGGAAAGGACAACTTTTAAAGTTTAAATAATGGAGACAGTCAAGGAGTGGCCTCTGAAATAAAGATAACTAAAAAGCATTTCATGGGAAAGAATGGGTGTCTGTCAATAGTTGTTGAATGACTGAGCTGAGTATCTAAAGAAGTGTGTCCATAATATAAGCATACCTCATTTCACTCATATCTCACAGATGCTGCCTTTTTTCAAAATTGAAAGTTTCTGGGAACCCAATATTGAGCAAGTCTGTTGGCATCATTTTTTCAACATTATGTGCTGTCTTCATGCCTCTGAGTCACATTTTGGTGATTCTTGCAATGTTTCAGACTTTTCATTATAATATTCTTGTTACAGTGATCTGTGATAAGTGATATTTGATAGTACTATTGTAATTGTTTTGAAGTGCCACAAGCCATACGCAATTAAGACAGCAAGCTTAATTGATAAACGTTGTGTGTGTACTACTTGCTCTACTGACTGGCTTTTCCCAATCTCTCTTCTTCTTGGTCCTCCCTATTCCTTGAGACACAACAATATTGACATTAGAATACTTAGTAACCCTACAATGGTGTCTAAGTAGTCAAATGAAATGAAGAGCCACAACTCTCACTTTAAATCTGAAGTGAGGAATGATTAAGTTTAGTAAAAAGGTATGTTAAAAGCCAAAATGGTGCATTAACAGGTCCTCTCATGTACCAAACATCTAGCCAACTTGTGAATGCAGATAAATAGTTATTCATTTATTTAATGTTTTTAGAAACAAGGTCTTGCTCTGTCACTCAGGCTTGAATGTGGTGGTACCATCTTAGTTCACTATACACCTTGGGGTCCTGGGCTCAAGTAATCCTCCTGCCTCGGCCTCTTTAATAACTGAGACAACACGTACACATGTACACATAGCCATACTCAGCTAATTTTCTTTATTTTGTAGAGATGGGGTCTTCCTGTGTTGACTAGGCTGGTCTCAAAATCCTGGCCTCAAGAGATCCTCTCACCTCAGCCTCCCAAAGTGCTAGGATTATCAGTATAAACTACCATGTTCCACTAAGCAGTTCTTGAAGAAAATTAAAAGTACTACTCCAGTGAACACACAAATAATAAGAAAGTAAAATAACATTATTTTAGATATGGAGAAAGTTTTAGTGATCTGGATAGAAGATGAAACCAAGCCAGCTTCAGCATATCCTTAAACCAAACCCTAATCCAATGTGAGATCTTAACTCTTTTAAATTATAAAAATTCTGAGAGTGGTGAAGAAACTGCAGAAGAAAAGCTTGAAGCCAGAGAAATTATTTCAAGAGGTTTAACGAAAGAAGCCATCACTATACCATAAAAGTACAAAGTGAAGCAGCAAGTGCTGATGTAGAGACAAGTTATCTGGAAGATCCAGCTAAGACAATTGATAAAGATAACTAAACCAAACAACAGACATCATCCAATGTAGATGAAACAGCCTTATATTGAAAGAAGATGCCATGTAAAACTTTCACAGCAGAGAGAACCAATGCTTGTCTTCAAAGCTTCAAAGGAAAGGCTGACTCTCTGTATTAGTCCATTTTCATACTGATAATAAAGACATACCTGAGACTGGGTAATTTATAAAGAAAAAGAAGTTTAATGGATTCACAGTTCCACATGGCTGGGGAGGCCACACAATCATGGTGGAAGGTGAAGGAGGAGCAAAGTCACATCTCACGTGGCAGCAGGCAAGAGAGCATGTGCAGGGGAAAGTCCCTCTATAAAACCATCAGATCTCATGGGACTTACGCACTATCATGAGAAAAGCATGGGAAAAATTCATACTCATGATTCAATTACCTCCCACTTAGTCACTTTCATGACATGTGGAGATTATGGGAGCTATAATTCAAGATGAGATTTGGATAGGGACATGTGCCAAACCATATTACTCTCTTATTAGGAAATAATTCAGTCATTGCCATAAGCTGAAGCTGATGCCCATTTAGCATTCTAAAAATCCTAGGGCCCTTAATAATCATGCCATATCTACTCTGCTGCTTATGCTTCATAAATATAACAACAAATTTTAGATGAAAGTACATATATTTACAGCATGGTTTATTGAATATTTTAAGCCCACTGATGAGACCTACTGCTCAGACAAAAAAAAAAAAGATTTCTTTCTAAATATTACTTTCATTAAAAGTGCACTTAATTACCCAAGAGCCCTGATATGGATGCACAAGGAGATTAATGTTGTTTTCCTGCCTGTGAATAAAACATCCATTCTGCAGCTCAAGGATCAAGGAATAATTTTGACTTTCAAGTCTTATCATTTAAGAAATACATTTTGTAAGGCTATAGATAGTGATTTCCCTGATAGATATGGGTAAATTAAATTAAAAACTTTCTGAAAATAATTCACTATTCTAAATGCCACTAAGAGCATGCATGATTCATGGGTGGACATCAAAATGTCAACATCAACAGGAGTTTGGAAGAAATTAATTCCAACTCTTATGGATGATTTTAAAGTGTTCAAAACTTCAATATAGGAAGTAACTACAGATGTGGTGAGCATAGCAGAACTAGAATTAGAAATGGAGCCTGAAGATGTGGTTGAATTGCTGTAATCTCATGATACAACTTTAATGGATCAGGGGTCATTTCTTTTGAAATCATTTCAGATTATGGATTCACAGATCAATAAAGAACATAGTTCCTTAAGGTGGAAACTATTCCTGATGAAGATGTTGGAAACATTGTTGAAATGAGATTTAGAACAGTAAACAAACTTAGTTGATAAAGTAGTGGCAGGGTTTGAGAGAACTGATTGTAATTATGAAAGAATTTCTGTGGGTAAAATGTTATCAAACAGTATCACATGCTACAAATAATTTGTACTGGTTAAGCAAATATCATGATTTATTATAAAGCCATGATGATTAAGCAGAGATGACTCCCTTGTTCACTGGCTTTCTATGAAGCTCTGCCAGTGAGAAGCACTAGATGGAGACTAGAAAGAAGGGAGTAGCCAGTATCTACTTTTCTCTTCCACATGTCCTATAACAGTAACATTGATGCAGTGGTAGGGAACTGAAAGCAATTGCCAGTTGTGTCACATGCATCAGCAAGAGGTAGGCTCCCAGCGTCTTGCTCAATTCCAGTATCAATTGTAGCAGCAGAGTTTTCAGTGTCTCCATAGATTGTGGACTGCAGGCTTAAGCTTAGAGTTGTTAGGCAGCCTCCCAAACTTTGGGTAACAACACTATTTTAATTTGCTTCCCTACAGACCCCCTTCTTCTTCCTTTCACTTCTGGCCTTCCAATCTTCCGAATAAAGCATGTAAATATATGCTCCATTGAAGAACTTGCAGAGATTTATACTTTTCGTTTTAAAATTTTTTATTTTATTTATTTGTTTATTGAAAGTTTATGAATTTTTTAACTTTTAAGTTTAGGGGTACGTGCATGTTTGTTATATAGGTAAACTTGTGTCATGGGGGTTTGTTGTACACATTATTTCATTCACCCGGGTATTAAGACTAGTAGTCATTAATTATTTTTCCTGATCCTCTCCTTCTTCCCACCCTCTGCCTGCCAATAGGCCCCCATGTGCACTGTTTCCTTCTATGTGTCCATGTGTATGTGTCTCATCATTTAACTTCCATTTATAAGTGAGAACACGTGATATTTGGTTTTCTATCCCTGCATTAGTTTGCTAAGAATAATGGCCTCAAATTCCATCCATGTCCCTATAAACGACATTATGTCCTTTCTTTGTAGCCATATAGTATTCCGTCATGTGTATGTACACATTTTCTTCATCCAGTCTGTCATTGATGGGCATTTAGGTAGATTCCCTCTCTTTGCTATTGTGAATAGTGCTGCAATGAACATATGCATGTGTTTATCTTTATGACAGAATGATGTATATTCCTTTGGGTGTATATCCGGTAATGAGATTGCTTGGTCAAATGGTATTTCTGTTTTTAGGATTTTGAGGAATTGCCACACTGTCTTCCACAATGGTTGAAATAATTACAATCCCACCAACAGTGTATAAGCATGCCTTTTTCTCCACAACGTCAGCAGCATCTGTTGCTTTTCAAGTTTTTAATAATAGCCATTCTAACTGGTATGAGATAGTATCTTATTGTGGTTTTGATTTACGTTTCTCTAATGATCAGTAACATTGAGCTTTATTTCATATGACTGTTAGCCACATGTATGTCTTCTTTGAAAGTGTCTGTTCATGCCTTTTGGCCACTTTTTAATAGGCTTGTTGGTCTTCTCCTTGTAAATTTGTTTAAGTTCCTTATAGATGCTTGATATTAGAATTTTGTCAGATGCATAGTTCACAAAAATTTTCTCCCCTTCTGTAGGTTGTCTGTTCACTCTGTTCATAGTTTCCTTTGCTGTGCAAAAGTTCTTTTGAATCTTTTATGAAAAGAAGAGTCCATTGATGTTGCAAACTTCATCGTCTTGTTTTAAGAAATAGTCACAGCCATCCTAACCCTCAGCAACCACTATCTTGATTATTCATCAGCCATCAACATTGAGGCAAAACTTGCTGCATCTCAGCTGCAGCATGTTTTTAATATTTAGAAACCCAGCTACAAAGGATTTGGGAAATATTTTGTAGATGAAATTAACAAAAATTCAGAGCAAACTGAAAGATTTAAGGAGAAAATTTTTGCTACATTTTGTTTATATTACGGGCTGAATTTTGTTTCCCAAAATTAATATGTTAATATCTTGATCTCCAGCACCTCTAAATGCAAACATATTTGGAGGTAAGTTATTTAAAGATGTGATTAAATTAAAATGAGGCCACTATGGTGAAGCTCTAATTCACTTTTATGCATGTCCTTATATGAAGAGAAAAATACGTCAGGGACATGCATACACAGAGGGACAAACATAGGAAGGGGAAGAAAGAGGGTAGCCATCTGCAAGCCAAAAAGAGAAACCAAGGCTCAGAGCAAGCCAAACATCCTGGACTCCTAGTCCTTGTAACTAGAAGAAATAGCTATGTGCATATATATATATATATATATATATATATTTTATTTTTTTTTTCAAGATGGAATCTTGCTCTGTCACCCAGGCTGGAGTGCAGTGGCACAATCTTGGCTCATTCCAACCTCCACCTCTGGGGTTCAAGTGATTCTTCTGTCTCAGCCTCCCAAGTAGCTGGGATTACAGGCACCTGCCACCACACCAGTCTAATTTTTGTATTTTAAGTAGAGACGGGGATTTACCATGTTGGCTAGGCTGGTCTCAAACTCCTGGCATTGTGATCCATCGACATTGGCCTCTCAGAGTGCTGGGATTACAGGTGTGAGCCATCATGCCAGGCCCAACATGTGCTTTTTAAGACACTCAGCCTGTGGTATTTTGTTATGGAAGCCCTAACAAACGAATATGGTTTGTTGGTTTGTTCTGGTTGGATATTTTACTGCATATAGCACTACCAAAATTTAGCACATGCCAAAAACAAAGGGACTTGATATTTGCTTCATAGGACAATAAATTATTCATATGACAAGAAATTATTTATATCTTTCTTATGTAGTGTCAACAAATATGCATCTTTTCAGGGCATGCCTGTAAGCCTGCAGATTGAGAAAACTGTATTGAATAAATAGCTATATTTGACAAATCCTTAATTCTCCATGGAGTAATTCTGCATGGTTATGCCCAAAACATATTCTGTAGTGGATTCAGACATAAAAACTATTTCAGTTTTAGTGATTTGATGTAACACACCGCTTCACATTCATTTTCAGTTTTTCTTACATGTGAATTAACAAAAGTAGGGATTATTAGTAAAAATTAGAGATATTTGTAAAGTAGTTATTTGTGCAGCTATGTGGATAAATTTGACATCCAGTCTTAGTATATATAGTTTTAGATTTAAAAAGTAGTAGCCTTAGCCAGTAGGTATTTCTATATTGGCAGAAGCAGTTACAATAATGGAATATTCTTGGTAAGTAATTTCCTTATCTGATTGTCATTTGCTTAGATGTGCTGAATTTCACTTTCTTTTATAGGAGTCATCGTCAGAGTGGTTAATTATTTATAATTTCCCTCTGAAAAATTGTGATTAAGTCATTTTATCTAACTTCACTCCTAAAGAGGCCAATATACAATTAATTGTGTTCAGTGATGGATAAATCCATTTTGTTTTCCTTTGAGCCCTATCAACTCAGTGGCTGAAATTAAAATGAACCAGAACGGCAGTTGGAGAATGTAAAACATAGATTTAAACATTCCCTGCATATGAAAATATGAGTTAAAATATAATTATTGTGGTATAAATCAAGTAATATGCTTTATAATTATAGGACTTCATTGTGGGTGGTTTGTGTATGTTTCCCCAACCCAAAGAGATTATTGAGTTCGCTAAAAACAAACCCTGGAACAGTTATTCTAATGATGAGATAATTACTTTGAGATTCAATGTAGCTTAAAGAATGAACTGTCAGTCCAGTCAAAAAAGGATAGGAAAAACATGATGTTTCAGTGCATAGAACCATTAGCCAATGGTCCAAGTCAAGTGTAAGATCCAGAATTTCATTCAAGAAGTGATTTGTGAAGCAGTCATTACTGATATTTAGTTTGACAGCACAGCTTTGTTCATATTCAGTCTCTTAGATAAGTAATTTATGCAACAGAGGAGCTAGGTTACCTAATAAGAACTCAGTGAATTCAAACAACCCTATAAGGAAGACATACAGCAACTGGAGTACAAAATTAGAAGAATCAGGGGTGGGAAGTTGAACTTGGAGACTCTTTTAACAAGCACATTGGAATGTCGTTGCTTAGGGTGAGAACTAGTTTCAAAATTTAAAGCTGTAAGGAAGCACACATTTAATATATTAGAGATGTTCCCATTAATTGAGGATTAGTTCTAGAAGTAGAATGATGAATTTACTTGACATAGACTATTTTAACTAAATCTAAAAATGGCATAACATGTCTTATCTAAATAAGATCTCATTCCTCTAGTTTTGTCTACAAGATGGGCATACACTGCTCATTCTCTAGATGCCTTATTTGATTCAAGAAGATGCTTGGTAGGCTTTCATCTGAATTTTTATTCATTCCAAGGCACAAGTTAACATTTTTGTTCAACATACTAAGTACAAAAGTATTTTTAAATTCCCTCTTCTTATTGAATCTTTCAATGTATGGCTTTAACTTTTATTTAGAAATGATAGGAATTAAGAATTTGGTCTCTATGATAGTACGGATTAGAGTTGTCCCACATTATCTCCTTTTGCTTTAGAAAGTAGTCGAGTTTTTTTTTTCTCTCTCTCTAAAACAAGAAGCAGGCTGGGCACAGTGGCTCACAACTGTAATCCCAGCATTTTGGGAGGCTGAGGCAGGCAGAGAACCTGAAATCAGGAGTTGGAGACCAGCCTGGCCAATATGGTGAAACCCCGTCTCTACCAAAAAAAAAAAAAAAAAAAAAAAAATTAGCTGGGTGTGGTGTCACATGCCTATAATCCCAGCTACTTGGGAGGCTGAAGCAGAAGAATCACTTGAACCCTGGAAGCAGATATTGCAGTGAGCCAAGATGTCACCACTGCACCCCAGCGTGGGTGGCAAGAGCAAAAAGCTGTCTCAAAAAAAAAAAGAAAAAGGAAACATTAGAGACAATCACATATAGTGTTTATATTTTATTATTATTTATCCCCAACTTTTAATGGCAAATGGATTCAAAGAGGACATATGTGATTAATCTGGGCAGAAAAGGTCTTCCATCAAGCCTCACAGTTTACTTCCACAAGTGTCATCAGCTTTGCAACAGACTGCTGAACACCATGAATGTAAGTGATTTAGAGAAAACTCATTCATTGACATGTAAAATCTTCTCTGACAGTTGTTCTTTTACCCCCTTTCAATAACAGGTAAAGGTTCTTGTATGTGTTTTCAGTCCACTCTGGGCATGTGCTTTATCACAGTATCTGTCACACTGCAAAAAAAAAAAAACGAATGGTCTAGCTCCTTCCCCTTAACTTGTTAAATCGTATTATTTAAAACCAAATCATTGGCATATGAACCAATGGCATA
The DNA here is from genome assembly GCA_963573385.1 of Cacajao melanocephalus. NCBI lineage: Eukaryota > Metazoa > Chordata > Mammalia > Primates > Pitheciidae > Cacajao > Cacajao melanocephalus. Next base: position 55,784 of record CAUYLG010075154.1, on the reverse strand, counting down.
AGGTTAAGTTATGAACATCATTTCATAGAATATTAAAAATTCTACAAAATATACCATTATTAGAATTTTAACAATGACACTATAAATGTTTAAACATTTAAAATAATTTGTACAAGTCATAGGGCTGTTTGTGAAAGAGAACCTAGCAAGTCAGATATAGCCCTGAAATTCCTAGCCACTATGCCGCTTGCCTTGATGACAGGCAACACACACATTCAACATGTAAATTCAATGTTCAATAACTGTTTCATATATATTGAAGCACGAAGCAGGAATGAAGTAATGAATACACGTGAATAGTAAGTCATATCGTTAATAAGAGTACATCAACTACCTATCACTGCTAATAATTAATAACTCTAAGTTCATTATGTATTTAAAATATTTAAGTCTATGCAAAATGAGAAATATGTTAGATAATGTCTTGAGTGAATTATATTCCCAGTGTCAGGAGATACACTTCAGTTGATCTTTTTCATCATGCTATTCTTAACTTACATTTTTGCTTCTTGTGAAGGCTTTTCCTAACCACACAAGTTAAGTAGCTGATGTCACTCTTTTTGGTTTTGAATATTTTTTATTTATTTACTTTTTATTTATTTATTTCATTACTAATTAATTATGGTTACCTTTACTAACATGTAAAGCTTCATGATATTGAGACCAATTCTACTGGATAATTGAAGACTTAAAATGGTGCCTATCATATTGTAGGTATTTAATAAATATCTATAAAATGAATTAACTAATAGTAGGGTATTTTTAAAATGAAATATTGCTAAAGGTATCTGAAATAGAAAACAGTATTATTAGTATTTACTTTTAAAATAGTAATGGCTAGTAACAATTTATTAAATGCTTACTCTATATAGGATTTGATATAGATTTGCTTAAAGATGGCTATTATGTGTACAATTATATAAAATCCTGTAAGCATTATTTCTCACATTCTGGAGAAAGGAAAAACAATTTTTAGAGAGCACAGTGGACTAGTACAAGGACACACAACCAGTTAGATGGTTATCTATGGTTTATACTTTATCCACCTTGTTACATTTCTACACTATTTTCACTTGTTACACTAATACATGCAGATTCATTTTCTTTATATATTTTATGTTTGCTGTATTTAAGTCCTAATCAGTTTCTCAGCAGTTGGTTCTGTTGCCTAATTCCATTGCTTAAGTCTTCGCTGGCCAAAGTGCTGTTACGAGGATAGAAAAATTTCTTATACATTTTTTTGAGTGAAAGATAAGACCCATTACATAAGAATTAATGTAGGATTTTTATACTGATATTTGCAGTCATAGCAGTAGTATATTTTCTCTAGCATATCACCTAGCCATGGGTGGGAATTCATTTAATGGATATTTGAATAAAGTCTGTTACTTTATTCAAATACACAGTCAGGATTTTAGTCATAAGGAAATTGGGAGGCCAGGCAGATGTGTGGTTTGTTCAATGGAACCGAATTTGAAGAAAAATCAATTTGATGTTGGATTGGATTGCCTACCTCCCTAAGGATAAATATGTCTGAAATTGCATATTGGAATCGGTCCTGTAGGCACCATTCCGTGAGTCCGCACTTGGAGTGTCAGAGTGATTTGGGAACAAGAGCCAATCAAGAGCTTACGAAAAGCATTCCATGTATATACAAAATATGTAACAAATTTGGACACAGTTTTTAAAGATATTTCAACATTTTCAAGGACAAAAAATATTTGTTACTATTCATTGACAACCTTGCCTCTAAACGGAAATTATTTCAGTCTATCATAGTTAGATTTATCTTCTCCATTCATTTGAATGAAATGTGTTAACTCCACTGGATGACAATTACCTACCTGGCAAAAACATCATTACAGATATTTAATCTGTACAAAGTTTATTTCCATGGAACACAGTATTTTTAATGCACTAAAATCAGTTTTTTCTTCGAATCTTTGTAAGAAAGTCACAAATGCTACCTACCACAATTACAGATAATAGAAAATACCTGCTCCATGATTCCATGAAGACATTCACAGTAGAAAAATAACATTTGTTGCAGAAAGATAAATAGAACATTTTAAATGTATTTAATATTACTGGAATAGTTTACATTTAATATTATTTTAATTCACAAAGTATTAAAAATTAATTTATAAATAGCTCAATATGCTGTTCTCTAATGAGAGGAGAGACAGCCATATATGGTCTATACATTTTAAGTGGAAGCATGGCTCACGTCCACAATTTCTTCCCCAGATAAACACATAGCTTTCTAGTTTGTAACTCTGCTTGAAGACTATGATATTTACTAACCATGATTCTCTTTATCCTAACTTACTGTCACAGGACCTTAGGGTGTTGCTTTCTGGCTGGAAACCTCTGTGGCCAGTGGCACCTTTGCCTGAGTTTTGCTCAGGCTCACTGGGCTCATTCTGCTCACACAGCCTGGCAGGCTGCACTGGGCTTGCCCTACAAGCTTAGATCCCATGTCTGCCAAGGGTAAGCCAGGTGTGGAGTGGCAAAGGCTGTGTGAATAGTTGAGCGTGGGGTACAGCCACTGCACACAGCAAAGCAGGCTGGCTGTGGTGGGGCTGGCAGCTCCAGGTGTCAGCACAGGTGCTGGCTCTCTGTGAGGTTGTGGCTGGACATGGCATACTGCAAACAACTTCCACAGCTAGCACTGGGGAATGCAGCGGCACCCAGAAGCTTGGAGATGCCAGGAACCACAGAGCCCCAAGGAGTGTCACAGCCTTGGCTTGGGGAGCTCCTGGGTCTGAGCTCCCTGAAGGGCTTCAGCTCTTCTCTCCTTCACTCTTTTCTTCTCACCACCCACAATGTCGCAAGCCAGGGATGTGTCTCAGCCCTGCCAGTGTTACTGCCCTTTCAGCGCCCCCCTTCAGCAGGTTAGAGTTCTTGTCCTGCATCCAGGAGAAATGAGGTACCTGAACAAGAGGAAGATGAGCAAAGCAATGAGGTGCTTTATATTGAGCAAAAGAACAGCTCAAAGGAGACCCACAGTGGGTCACTCATCTCCACAGGTAGATCATCCCCAAGTTTCAGTTCTCAGAGGAGAAAAGACCCACAGTATGTATTTCCTCTCCCTAGGCAGTTCATCCCTTTGTCTGCCTGAGTCTGGCTGAGTATGATGTTTTTATGGGCTTCTGAGGATAGAAAGTGCATGCTGATTGCTCCATGGGCAGCCATGGGTGAGCTTAGAAAGAGCACCATAATTTCTCACTCCAGTATATGGAACTGGCAGCCCAACAAACAGGCCTCGGGGTTTCACTAAGCACTTACTCCTTTCTTCCCAGGAGCCTGTCTGCCTCCTGCCACCATTAACCAGCCATCCATGTTGCCCAAGGCACCCAGGCTGTTCGTGTCAAGGTATGCCTGCAGGCCCACACCAAGCCACGCATAGCCCCCTTCAGCTTCCCTCTTGTGCCCGTCAGGGCCCAATGTCCAGAGGGGGCTGAGGCAGCAGGGGGTTGGCTTGTCAGCACTGCCTTGAATGCTTGCACATATAGCCAGGTCATGACAGTGCCTGGGCTCAGCCACAACTTTGCTCCAAAATTGGTGCAGTTGCCAGAAGCAAGGAGAGGCCAGGCAATGGGAGCGGGCACTTTCAAGCCTGAGTGGACAGGGATGGTTCCTGGGTCCCAAAGAGTACAGAGATGCCCTGGTCCACTGCCACAGCTAGGTGGCTACAGCTGTGCCTAGGAGGGTGGGGATCGCACCCCTCCAGGTTGGAAGGGGGCTTCTGCCTGTTACCACTTCCCACCAGCTTGGTGGAGTGTGTGGCCCTTGTCACGCCTCCCCCATTGCAGCTGGTGTCATGGCAGCTGCGGTTCCAGACCAGACTGCCACTGCCATCATTACTATCTCAATCACAACAAAGAGGTGTGAACTGGTTGAATATTCTTGCCAGTGTTACAAGCAAATAGTGCATATCAAATGCAAGTTGACTAAGCTGTCTGTGAACAATTTTAAGAGGCCTGAGCTCTGTGTTTCTACGCACTATGTAAGTAGATCGCATGTTCTCTGATGCAACAGAAGAAATGATGCAGAAAGCCCAAAAGCAAAGGAAGGAAGAAAAACCACTGAGCTTATCTGATAGTTTACCTTTATAGTAACTCCAAAATAATAGTTAAAAGAAAATCAAAAGATAAAACTCACATATCAAGATGCATCCTCATAGCTGCTGGGACCTTATAAAAAATAATACTTCATCCTATTGCTTTCATAGCCGATTAACAAATGTAGACATTTCACATAATTTCTCTGTGCCTTAGTATCGTCACTAGTAAAATGGAGATGATGGTAATATTACTTATAGGACTGCTGTGAGGGTCAAATGAGCTAATGCGGAAAATCTCTTAGGAAAGCACTGGGTATATAGGAAGTACTTTTCAAATTTTAGCAATTACTACTTTTATGCCTCTTAAAAGGATAGTCATTCATCATATATTAAAGATACTATCATACTAATGATGAAAATCACTATGTCTGAAAACTGTATTCATTACAATGTGACACATATTATTGATGGCCAATAATGATTTGGAAAAACCTATAAATTCTGTGTAAATGTTTTACATGCAAATTCTGATATATATATATATATATATATATATACACACACACACACATATACATACACACACATATATATATATATATATCAGAAGCATATTAGTTATTAGGGATAAAAGATAGCAATTATTAAATAGTAGAAATAAAATAATCTTGATTTTCAGGAATGTAGCAGTTACTCTTTGTTAATGGCCAGTGAATATATAAATGTACTGACTTTTTAAACTACTACCCTGTTAAGAGAATTTAACGTCATATCTAACTCAGTATTTTGACCACTGTTGATGAACATCTTTGTCATGTATTCTTGCACGAAGTCTTTTCTATGTTAATTCTGACTCTAATTCACGGAAACATTTTCAAGGCGATATCAGAAGTCAAATAAAAATGATTTCCCATACCATAGATCAACAGCATAATTGGGGAGAAAAAAATCATTAAAATAATTATAAGATATTAGCTATAAAGGATACAGGGTTTATGGCAGTAAGTGTTTTAGAAATCCAGAGGTTTCTTCCTTTTTTTATCTTTGACTGCAACCTCTACCTCCTGGGTTCAAGTGATTTTTCCACCTCAGTCACTCAAGTGGCTGGGATTAAAGGCATGCACCACCACTCTAAGCTAATTTTTGTATTTTTAGTAGAGATGGTGTTTCACCATGTTGGCCAGGTTGTTCTCAAGGTCTTGATTTCAAGTCATACACCCATCTCAGCCTCCCAAAGTTCAGGGATTGTAGGCGTGAGCCACTGTGCCTGGCTAAAATCCAGAGGTTTCATAGATTACTTCTGCATGGAATTTCAGAGAGAAGCTGGAATCTGTGCTCAGCCTAGAAAGGTATACACAATGCATATCCTTCACATCTGAGAGTGATACAATTACTCACTAGTACTAGCTATCTCAGTTATCTACATAGCAAATAGCTTCCAAATTTTATAACTTAACCCAACAGCAAATACTCACATTTTCGTTATTCTTTACTTTTATCAGGGATTTAAGGGGCCGATTTATCTTTGTTCCACTTTTTGTTGGCTAGGATAGCACACGCAGCAGGATGCAGCTGGAAGGTTTAGCTTGTGTGTCAGAAAACCCTGAGTTCTGAATGGTTCTCTGTCTCAAGGAGGATAATCCAGGCTTCTTACATATTGGTTCAGGGATCCAAGACAGTGAAACCAGAAGCAGTCGGGCATCTTTACGGTTGGTCTCAAAAATCTCAAAAATGACTCAGCTTCACTTTAATGACATTTTCTTCCTGGACAAAACAAGTCATAAGTCAGTTGGGAATGAAGAGGAGGAAAAATATTTGACCTCTCAAGGAAAGGAGCAATAGGTACCACCTAGAACTGCAGGGATTAAGGATGGCTCTTTTTAATCTGAAAACTACCGTATTAGTACTGGAACACTGTACTTTTCCTTTTGATTTTCCTAAACTCTGATTATTATTTCACAATATTTCTTTTATTAAACGGATCTAGAATAACCCAGTTTAACTGCTTCCTGCTAAGATAACAAGTGATTTAGCAATTGGTTCCCAGGAGTGACCCCAGGAAACAGACCTTCAGAATGGGATTCTGGGATTGGATTGCCCATATATTTGAGGAACCTGTACCTAGCTTCCCAGCTGAAAATACTGATAATTCATGGCCTACAGTTTACAATTATGGGGCCTACTCTTGGAGGACATTGGCCAACAAATTGTTAAAGGTTCCCAATTTCTATCACCCAGGTTGCAGAAGCATCTGTGTGAATACATTCCAGGGTATAGAGTCAAGGAGGGTATGCTATAATGCTATATTGAGTAAAATCTATTGCTGTGGTTTCACAGTCCTCAAATTCAAGATTGAATGTATTAGCTTGTGAACTTCGGTATGGCATCCGGGCTCTGTTCAACTGACTAACGAAAGCCTGGAAAATGTAATAGCCTGTGGTCTATGAGTCAAAAATGCCAGAAATTTGTCATATACAATGTTAAGGCATTCCCTTTTCATACCAACTGAAGGAGTCAGATGATAGCACCTGGAAGATATTATACTAATAAATGCTTTGATGAGAGGGTTTGTAAGCACCCTTGAAATGTTCCACGGTGGCTGTCTTGTGTGAGCCAGAGATTACTGTGGTCATGTTATAATAAGGTTGAATTTTCTGATCTCACTAGGCATGAAGAGATAATAAAGTAGTAGAGCGGGTGACAGAACTTAACTATCAGAGATAAGGTAGAAGGTATTAAAAGAAGCCATATACAGAAAGTGGTGGTCAGATTTTGTGCACACAGGTATCTGTGATGTTAGGTAATTTATCACAATATTGCTAGAAACAAAATAGACCATCAGCTACTAATATACTGCAAGATATATAACAGCAAAACTATATCTACATTAAGTAGGCAGACAACTAACTCAACTAACTGTTACAAGGGTAAATGGCCTTATACTAAATTTTTTTTTTTGAGACGGAGTCTTGCTATGTTGCCTAGACTCGAGTGCCGTGGCACAATCTTGGCTCACTGCAACCTCAGTCTCCCGGGTTCAAGTGATTCTCTCACTTCTGCCTCCTGAGTACCTGGGACTACAGGCACCTGCCACCACGCCCAGCTAATTTTTGTATTTTTAGTAGAGACAAGGTTTCACCATATTGGCCAGGCAGGTTTCAAACTCCTGGCCTCAGGTGATCCGGCTACCTTGGCCTCCGAAATGCTGGGATTACAGGCGTGAGCCACTGTACCTGGCTGCCTCATACTGAGTTTCTAGGCATTAACCAATTCAGAGCTTTGGATTGACTTGACCTTGGGCAAATGGGGTCTTTTTGAGACAAGATCTTACAATACTACAGCTGATGTATATTGTGAATTTTCAATCAAGCTCTCCCAAAAGTGACCCGCTGTTTACCAGGATGAAAGTAGTATCCATACCACCAGTGGTTTGTAGTATTTTGGTTCTTTACTCAAAGTAATTTTCAGAAATCTATACTTCATCTCTCTTGGGTTGCTGAGGGCTGTCTATGTCTCTCTGCAATAGTGCCTTTGCTTTTGAATTTCCCATGTTTAGTGACAGCTTCTCTTTTGCTGGCCCTGCTATACTGAACTATTCCCTGTTGGTTTTCTTAAACCTTGCCCACATTAAAAAATATATATATTTTACTCCTTAAACTAATTACTCTGACTCTGAAATCAGCTTGTTTAAGGAACCTTGACTAAATCAACTTATCATAGTAAACCTGTCATTACCAGTGAGGGTTAGGCACACAACTAAGTAAGAAGGCATTCTTACCGAACAAGAATCTGACAGTAAATTAGGTTAACTCTTATTTTTATTATAATTATTAATTTATATAAATGTATTTGGGATTGTTGAAAATTTATTATGTCCTTTAACCTGGGTGTTGCTTCAGATATTTAGCTATTATTCAGTATTTTTTGAAAGCTAAGATTCAATTTATTTAATTATTTTCAAATTTGAAGATAGATATTACAGAAATTTGTTTTATTCACCGTATATAGTTGGTTTCTGGCACAGAGAATGTTTACCTGGAGTGTTTCCTGGTATTTTGCTAATTTGGTTTCTTTTAGTCAGAATGTTCCTTTCTATGCCTCTGCTTTTTATGTAGTAGTTTTCATCAAGGCTAAGATGGAAGCTTGATTGAAAGACTGATCTGTTTCTGTGTTGCATCAGGACCACCATGGAACATTCATTTGTTCGGCTTTATAACTATTTGGGGTAAAAATCATGACATGTCAAAATATTCTGTGAAGAAATATGCCTTTTACATTGATATATTTTCATGTATAATTACGAAAATATACATTTGCGGTAATTATTATCATGGAGAGCAAGATTCTAATTCTGTGTATGTGGTCTGCAAGCCAAACATTTTACCAGATTTAGCCATTCATAATGAACCACGTAGTAATTTAGAATGTATTCTCAAAATATTACAAAATTTAGACATAAAAATATTCCAAAATTTAGAATGTGTTATCAAAATATTACAAATTGTAGATATAAAAATATGACACTAACCTATTAGTGCTGGATGTAATCAAATTTTTAGGTTTGTTGTTTTTGGTAGGTACTAGAGATATAAAGATATAGCATAGTCTCTATCTTTATGAATTAAGATATAGGCTCAAAGTTTTTTTTTTTTTCACAAAGTTGTACCTTTCAATTCAGTCAACACATAGAAATACAGTTGGCCCTTGAACAACATGGCTTTCTTCTATAACAATAATGACATATTCGATGGTGTAATCCCTCCAGACTTTCATAATGTTCTTCTATGGGGTTCTCTTTCGTATCATTGACCATCCTTTTCATAGGGTAATCCTTAAAGGTCCTTATGACAGCCTGATTTAGAGGCTAAATTATAGACCTTGTGATTGGTGGTAAGGAGATCACTTGATGCCTTCAGTGTTGAATTCATGAGGTTGTGCGTGACCAGGGGGTCATCGCCCAACATTAGAAGCATTTTAAAAGCCGTTCTTTGCTAGCAAGGTGCTTTCTGAATTCAGTAGAAAAGCATCAGTGGAAGCAGTCTGGAAAATGCATTCTTATTGTCTAAGAAACCTGTACAAACCAAAGATTTGCAACTGGCATTTGTCATTTTCCTTCAAGGCTTGAAGGTTAGCAGCTTTACAAATAAGAACTGCCCTAATCATAAACTCAACAACACTTGCACACAACAGTAGAGTTAGCCTATTCCTTTCTGCTTTAAATCCTGGTGCTCACTTCTCTTCCTTACAAATAAATGGATTTTGTGGCATTTTCGTTTCCTAGAATAGAGCATTTACTTCTTTAAAAACCTGTCAAAGCAGATATCCTTTCTTTTCAACGATTTTCTTAATGGCATCTGGAAATCTATTTGTTGCTTTTTGGTCAGCAGAAGCTGCTTCTTCTATCTTGCCATTTTTAAAAAACCCAACATCTTTGTAAAAGTATTAAACTATCCTTTGCTGGCATTAAATTATTCACCTTTAGATTGTTCATTTTCCCTTTGTTTTATGTTATAATGACTTCACTTTTTAAAAATCATATTCAAGTCTATAGATATGTCTTTCTTACAGCAATATTGCACCCACATAAAAACTGCATTGCCAATATGAGATAAAAAGGTATTTTATTAAAAGTGCAAGGTTTTTGTGCCTGGGGTATAGCTACAGTAATGACTTCAGGAATTTTCTTTTCTTTTCTTTTCTTTTCTTTTCTTTTCTTTTTTTACAATACTCCTTATGCTGGATTCATTCATCTTGAATAGTATGCCACCCCAGCTGCAGATATCAATCTGGGATACATCTTAAGCGATTCAAGATTTTCTTATTGTGTCATGACTTTGCTTTCACATTACTGTTGGCACTTTGTATGGGTCTCATGATGCTATTCAAGGTTTATAATATTACCCTACACATGGCTAAAAACACACAATAACCATGAGAAATCACTTTTTACTGTGGCATGCAAATTAATGGAGAGATAAAATAGTCATGCAGAGATGATTAGCATCACAAGATGTTTTAAGCAGATAGTCTCATCATTTGAGCTCATTGCAATAACAACAGGAGGTGGCTACAAAGTTATGAGAGTAGTACAGTATGTATTACAGTTAATTTGATGCAGTTATGATTTAATACTGCATCTTTATGTTTGCTTACCTTTCTCTCAAATGTGAATGGCCTTATAGACAGTCTGTAAGTATTTGTGTATGTAAGTTTTGATAAATTTTAACTTTTTATAATGGGTGTGTGTATATTTTATGGTAATAAATAATACAAAAACACTAGCATCTACATATATTTTACACATTCCTGACATACCTTTTTTCTACTTTTTCAGTAATTTTAGACTACATGGTGTGTGCGTTTTTTAAATTATCGCAAAACCCTAAAACAATTTTCAAATATTTATTTCTTTAAAAATACATATGGACCCATGCAGTCTAAATTTGTAATTTTCAAAAGTCAACTGTGTATATGTCCTAATGAAGATTTATATACTTTGAAGTTAAATAATATTTAATCTTGTTTAAAATTTTACCTTTGCTTTTCTTTTACATTTCTTAACTGCCCTGAGTTTTAGATTGCTCATCTGTATGAGGAAGATACTCATTCCTTAGTTTGCTCTATGTTTTCAGAAAACAAAACAATGAGAGTAAAGCTCCTAAAACCATGCCAGACACAATAGGAGTGTAGAAGAGAGAATATATATATATTTTTAACTACACTCTGTGTTTCAGTTTCTGGGCTTGTAAGATAAATTAATAAAAGGTAAATGAATAGCATAAAAGTCTTATGTGGCTCATGCCTGTAATCCGAGCACTTTGGGAGGCTGAGGTGTGCAGATCATGAGGTCAAGAGATCGAGATCATCCTGGCCAGCATGGTAAAGGCTGGTCTCTACTAAAAATACAAAAATTAGCTGGGCATGGTGGCACACACCTGTAGTCCAAGCTACTTGGGAGGCTGAGGCAGGAGAATCACTTGAACCAAGGAGGTAAGGTTGCAGTGAATCAAAATCATATCACTGCACTCTAGCTTGGCAACAAAGCAAGACTCCATTAAATAAAAGTCTTACGTATTTTATTAATATTTTTATGTGCGTGAGAGTATCACCAAAATAAGAACAACATATGTAAGTGGTTTGATTCAGAACCATATATACCATTTTAACAAAAAGTGATAAACAGTGGAGAGCTGACTAGACAAAAGAAAGTTTGAACTTCTGGGGTTAGTAAATTGTGGGAAGGCCAATATATGTGGAAATGAATTAAAGATAAGGATTATTTTAATAAACTTTCTTTGTACAGACTCATTCCAGTGCTAGCTTCCTGTCTTCTTCATGGCCACCCACCTCTTTTGAGGCAGGATTTATGGAAGTCCTCATTTCTCAGAGTTCTCATGTCTCAGAATTAAGACAAGGAAGCTCCCAGAAGGTTTTGTTCTGAATCTTTTGATTCTCAATTACCTTCAGCTCAAAATTATATACTAAGGTGACATATTTTAAGGAAGTATATTCTGATCCTCTTTAGGAACAAAATTAATGTTTTTTACTTTAAGTCAATTGAATTCAATTTTAATATACACTACTGTGAATAGTACTGTATAGTGATTTTAATATATTTTCTCCAATTAACAGAAGCAATTATTATTATTTTTTTTTTGGAAACAGAGTTTCACTCTCATCCTGGCTGGAGTGCAGTGGCACTATCTTGGCTTACTGCAACTTCCATCTCCCAGGTTCAAGCCATCCTCCCACCTCAGCATCCTGAGTAGCTGGGACTCCAGCTGCGTACCATGAAAGCCAATTACTTTTGTATTTGTAATAGAGACAGGGTTTCACCATTTTGGCCAGGCTGGTAACAAACTCTTGACTTCAACTGATCCAAAGTACTGGGATTGCAGATATAAACCACCACACCTTGCCTGGAATTAAAATATTTTAACATATTTAATGAACCTTTAGATTCTTTCTTCTGTTCATATTCTATTTGGATACTTTCTCTTGATTTATAAAAATTTATTATATATTTTGGACACAGTTTGCCTTTTACATTACTGAAACTATTAGATTTTTCTCTCTACAGATGATAAAATGTATTTATAAGAGAGCAGAATTTAGCACTGATTTTTAAAAATTCATAGAAATGTGTTTATACCTTTTCTGTCACAAAATTGTTGTTTGAACAAAGCTTCTTTTTATCTATAAAGTGCAGAGTTTGTATCAAATTATTTCAAAAGGCTAAATGATGTGATGACAAAATACAATTTTCTGAAATACTAGATAAATTGAAATTTTTATACGGCCTTTTTATTTCAACAGCAGCTAATACCACCTTTGCTAAAGTTACACCAGAGTACATTTTGAATAGGCTATTTTAGCTCTTATTTTTTCATACTTGTAAAATGAGTGTGGAAATACAGTAAAAACTTTAGAAAGAGATGCACTTTTTTATTTTTCCAAAGCTATTATTAGATATTAATTAACTCATTTTACAGAGGAAAAATGTTTTTTAAAAATCTTGTCATATAATATCTACTTATCATTGAATTCAGAATTATTAAAACTTACTTGAAGTCGATATATCTTTAAAAACAATTAGGTTATTTCCAATAAATAATCACATAATTAATTTATTGGAAATTTCTGCAACATATATTTTTATAGTGGGGTTTTAACATACAGTGTCAAGAAACAGCAGGAGGTGTGTCAGAACTTGGGCTCTTCAAAAAACAGATTCTGAGACATATTCAAGTGCAGGTAGTTTATGAGGGAGAGCTGGAGATATCGTTAAGTGTAATGATTGAGAGAAGCAAAATTGGAAAGAAGAAGTAATTAAGCTGCAATTTGATTATAACCAACACCCAGCAGATCACATGATGATACTTGACCTGAGCTGGTCCTTCAGTGATATCCCAAATTGGAATAAGAGGAGCCAGATTTTGTATCCTTCCATTGACCAGGCATTTGAGTGAGGACTAAAGAACTTAACTACAACTAAAACATTTTCTCTGTGCTGAGGTAAATTATTGAAATAGCACTAGGCTGTGAGTTATCAGCAGTCACATTTTGTAGTTAGTGGAGAAATGAAAGCCTTAGTCCTGAGGAGGAATCTGGGCAGTATACTTATGATCCTAGGTGAAAGCACTAGAATTATTCCATGCAAAGATAAATGGCTTTTTACTGGTTTTACTTTTAGTGCTATTCTTTTGTAGAGGATCTGTTTAAAAAATCAGAATTATTTAAGTGTTTAAAATATGGACAATCAGACAGAATTGAATTTTAATCATATTTCTAGAGGTATGCATTTAGCCAAATGATTTAATTTTCTGTAGTCTCTTTTGTAAAAATAAATTATTATAATATATACCTTAGAACATTTTTAAGATGTTAAAATTAAATGATGTATGTAAAACTCAGCCAAGTGGCTAGAAGGTAATTTATACTCTGTAAATGGTATCCCTAATAAGACATTACAAATTGAAGAAGAAAATTAACTGCACAGCTATCATACATAGTTAAGTTATAACAATGCTTCTTAACATTTTACTGAGCACTTACTATGTGCCTGACATCAAGCCAGTGGCTTTGCACATGGTAATTTACTTTATTATCACAACCCTAAAAGAAAAATACTTCTAGTTGTTTCTGTTATTCAAATGAGTAAAGCTTGGCCCAGAGGGGTGACAAGAGATCACATGTTAGTAAACGGTGAATACTGGGTAAAAATGGAGGCAGACTAGCTCCACATAAGGCAGAGCTGATAAACCCACATAAGAGCATGTATATCCTTTAACTGTATATTGAGCTTGTTACAAAGCCTTATAAAATGGGAAAAGGTGATCTTGTGAACATAAATACTTGCAAAAAATTAACTGCTGTGATGATTTTGGCCTGGTTAGCAGGAAAGGGGATCAGAAGCTGCAGAATATTTTTATATCATAACATTATGAATGCTATAAACCAAAAATATATATGCATGGTAAATGTGGGGAAGATCACAACAAAGATGCAATTACATGTGGATCTTTTCCAGCTACCAGGATTACAGACTTCTTTTAGCATATACAGAGAAGTCACATGAAAATGGAACTTTCATTAAATAATTTTCATATTGGACTACTTGTTTGTACTCTCTCTACCTGAAAGGGTTTTCTGAAGACTTTACAAAGGGTAAACATAGAAACAAGAATAGCTGTAATAAAATAAATTTCCAGATCCTTAACTTCCTCAAATACTTTCTTTCATCTTATCTTCAAAATACTCTCATGCCATTGGCTGCTTCTTTCTCACTTCTTCTTTCTTGGTTGCTTTTCTGCCATCATTTCTAGAGTCATTATTTCTAAGCAAAAAAAAAAAAAAAAAAAAACAAACACTTCATGGTACCAATCAAATGGAGGGTTCTAAATATTGGTATTGATCTCAGGAAGTCAAAGAGCCTAGTTACCAAGTAATAAATCCTTTAGTAACTGAGATATTTACAATTTTTTGCATTTTTTTCATTAAAAGAGAACCTCATCAGTCTGCCAGCTGATAAATCATAAAATGATTCCTCATGATAAATCATTGTGTCATTTTTGGCCTAAACCTCAAAGAAATTCCAAGTTTTTGCTATTTACCAAGAGCTGCATAAACCTTTTAAATTTAGTTTTACTTTTTTATTTCATTCTTTTTTCCCAGATCTCCTTTCTGACAACTTTTAATTGATCCAACATTTGAAACCTTATCCAGGAGCCAGACAGCTTAGTTCTGAATTATAATCTTACAAATTACTGGCTGTGTGACTTTGTGTAAGCACCTTCACTTCTCTATGCCTTAGTTTATGTTCTGTAAAGGGTATGATAATAGTATCTATCTCAGGATTTTGTGGGTTTTTTTTCTTCTTTTTTTAAATATATCTAAAACATGCAAATTACTGTTTGGGTTATACTAATAGATGAATAAGTGTTAGCTACCTTTACTACCATAGCAATTACTATTATAATTATTTATATATGTTGGGCTCATGAAGCTCTTAGCTTTGGAAAATTGTCTGAGAAAGTTTATGCTTTTCTTTGCATTCATTCCCTTACCTTGGGAAATTAACTCTTTTACTCAATAATATTTTTAAGGCATGGACCTGTAAAATGTTTAATTTGTGTGGCTTCAATGTGTAGAAATTATAAAGTGGAAATAATTACATGCAGCTATCAAACCAATAATAAATGAAAATATTCAACTAATATTAATATAATTTTCTTTTGATCCTATTCTTTATTTTCTTTAACTCTTCTCCAGATGAAGAAGAAAATGCTTTGTCAAGAAATTCTTTTTTGGACTGAATTCATTGTTGCAAAAGATTCTTTGGAAAGAAACTGCTTTAACAATTTAACCTGCTACACAATGTCTTGTATGAATATATCCACAGGCTTAGATACAGAATAATAGAACAGAAAATAAAGAAGAACCTAAAATTAATAAATACTTAGGTATTTGTCAGGTTAGTTACGGAAGTTGGCAGTTGATGGATTATGTTACAAAGCAAATAAATGCTATATTTGTATTAGTGTACCATTTAGCAGCCATAGTACAGCAAATTCCACATGTATATGAGTATGAAGTCCCTGAAGACATTGGTAATATATCAATCTCTAAATGGTATTTACATGAACTTTATTATTTGCTTTCATCTTTTCAACTTTCGTGGTATATCAATGAAGACTCTAATCATTGAATTGAATGACTTTAGCTACATTACCCAACAAGTCTAAAACAAATTTAATTTTCCATAAAAATAAATGTGTATACTTTTGTCTTGATTCTGAACCCCTTACCTTTAAAGAAATGTGCCTTAAAACACCATATTTAAATAGCATTTATTGGCCTTTAATATCTAACATAATACATTGCTGTGTTAAATTGTTTACAGTTTTCAAAAAACATACTCTCTCTCTCTCTACACACACACACACACACACACACACCCCTACACACATGTACACACACTTTATTCCCTGACAACACTTCTCTCCTGAGCCACAATTTTAATTAAAAGTATTTTTCTTCAAGCTGGCAAATTGCTTAGAAAATGCTAATTGTCTGCTGAATATTTAGAAGGCATATTGTTCATTTTATCTAACTCTATGCTGAGAACATTATATTGTGATACTTTCATTCCTGTCCTTTAAAATGTCATTTCACCTCATTGAGGAACATAAACACCTATATAACTTTCAGCTTCTCCTACAACTATAGAAAAATAACTTGTTTGGATCAACATTAATTTTAATTAATTAACTTGTTTGGATTAATATTAATTTTTAGCAAGTACCTAATAGCTGTCAATTTTTTGAATTGTTAGAGTTATACAAACAAAACACAATGAAATAATTAATGATTACTCTACCTAAGGTTTTGTAATTAACTATAAATGGACAAATCTGGGCTTGATTGTTAAGAGTAAATTCACTCATCTGCAAAGTGTACATCCAATAATAATCACAGAAGAAACCTGAGTGAAGTCTAGATTTCTTCTATTGGAATGCTAGGGTTGGTATTTTGTCTGTGGAGACTGAGACAGAAGTATATAAGTGAACCTTTAAACAAGTAAGGGGCTATTAGGTCATTACTCTAACTCTTCTATTGGTCCAGTACCTCAAACTTTAATATAGAACTAGGCTCATAAGATTCTAATATCCAAAACCACAAGGATTTAGAACCAAAACAAAATATTTGTTCTTTTTTCAACAAAGTACCTCAGGAATTTGCTAAAATGCATATTCTCAGGATTCATAGACAGATAATTGCATTCATTTAATCTCAGGTGGGACTCAGAAAACATTATTTTAAATTATCCTATCAGAAGATTCTGAAGCAGATGGTCCATGGAAAGTTTGTGATGATATGTTTCTCTAGAATAATAATGTGTTTCTCGAAATACCTATTTACACTAGGGATTTGTATTTTTAGTACTAAAGACAGCGTCATATAATACTTTCTCAATAAATATTTTTATTGAGTGAATAAATTTACATATAATTATTTAAAATATATTGTTTGTTTCAAAATTAGAAGGCCTAAACACCAACAGTTTTATAAAAATCTTCTGGTCCATCTCAAAAATACAAATAATGTACTCTTAAAAATAAAAATTTTGTGATTTTTTTTTTGTAACATTAAACCTGGGTTTGCTTATAACTTCACAGAACTTGATGATACATACAAAGGCTTGAAATGATTGAGGGGTGGTGGTAGTTTAGAAAGATTGTGCTGCACCAATCTCAAGAATAGAGGCAAAACCAATAATAAAGCTCTGCAGAATTAGTAGACTAGCATTTATATAAATTGAGGATATGTATGTCAGTACGCTTGCAGCCAGATATTTTCAAAGGTCAAATAGACATTTAAATGTGTAATGAGACAATCTGGACTACAAATTTTAATATTTGTTATCCTTCAAATGTGTAATTCTCCACCTTAATTTTTTTCCCTACCATCTGCCTGGAAGCTTTTAGCAATGTGGCCATAACTAGGAGTAATAATTTTGTCTTTCAGAGATTTAATTTTTATAGCAAGAGAGATAAATATGAACGTTGGGGAAAAGCTTGCTCTGCTCTTCAGGTTCATGCATCAAAATGCTTTTCACATTCCAGTGGCTAGATATAATCGGATTTCTTCAGCCACATGTACACAACCAAAACTTGAGATTTACCCTGTTTGAATTGTCAGATATGAAGACCCACTAAAAGAAGAAGTTATTGTGGCTTTCAAGCAAAGCTAAACATACCATCTATTTACACTAGAGATTTGTTTCTTTAGTACTAAAGACAGTGTTATATAACCCAAAGGACTTTAATCATGTGGTAGAAACAAAACAACATGGAATAACAGCAACAACAACAAAAAAACCTGACCTTACGATTTCATTATAGTAATTTCATGGATACCAACTTGTTAGAAAAGAGTTCATTTCATTATTCTGTTTTTAAATCATATGTTTTATATTTCAGTTATGTTTGCTTGTTGATTCTAGTTACTAGGTTTAAAAAATCTTTTCATCTCAATTATGAAACATGCCTAGACAAACATGAACTATTATATTTGTATAAATGAAACGTTCAAAATAAATCTAAATCCCTATTTGAAGTCATCCTTAATGTCGGAAATTGAGCATTTTACATAACTAAAACAATTTTAAAAATCTAAACAAGAAAAATCCTAAATATTATGCACCTGCTTCCAAACTATGCTACATTTTACAAAGTAGAAATATTTCACACCATCCCGTTCTCAAAAGGAAAGTTTTACATTGCTATATTTTCTCTTTTTAGTTGTAATTTCAGCAGAAACTGTGGCCTCTTCTGTGTGTGGCCTTTGAATTCACCAAGGCTCAGCTGGGCTCATTCTCAGTAACCCAGGAGAAACTAGCGGTTTAAAGAACTGAAAGAAACAAAATCTTCACTTGAACTCACCTGTGTGCATGGAAGCAGCTTTTTCCCGTGTTAAGCTGACATTTCTGTGGGTTGACAGGCCTGTCACTCAGAGCCTCAGACACTTCAAAGACTTCTCACAACTTGAGGAACGTCTGAAAAATTTTAATGTGAAAGTCAGGATGTCTGGTTTTATTAAGATTTGGTCATATCATTTATATAATCATCTTGGGACTGTTTTACTGTTGAAAACACCAAAATGTTCAAATTATATGAAGTGGAGCTGAACCATGGAATATATATGCTTTACCATTGATTTAAAAAAAATATCAAAATAAATTTTGACTAATTGGAAAACGAACAAACAAAAATCAAGGAGGCATTTAAAATGATTTATTTCACCTTATTTTTGCATAAAATAAGCTTGTATATAATTTTTTTATATAAGCATCATAGGATCATGGCAAGATAAAGAGCCTATGTAAGAAATTATCCTTGGTGGCTGCTCATATAAATATCTGAGAATTGTTTAAAACTATTGATGCCTGGTTCTCACCATCACAAATTCTTATTTGATTGGTTTTCATGGATATAAAGTACTCCCAAGATAATTCTAATTTATAGTCACTGCTGAGAACCATGCTCTAGAATGAACACCAAATAAAGCAACACAAATTATTCTAGTATTAGTTCCTTTGCAAACAGTCTCTTATTTATTTAATAAAATTATGCTTTGGTTTTTGACTAAAATATTTCCATAAAATATATATTAGTTGCTTTTAATTTCTATTTTGTTACTGTTTTATGGATTATAAAATTATTTCAGTTTACATGGGACAAAATAAATATTGATGAACTCCAAATATATTTGACTTAAATACAGAGCAAACATTTCATTTAGTGTTTATAGTTAATTTTTTAAGTATAAAAACTATGCTATATTAACATTTCCTTTATCAAAGATAAAAATAAGCTAAGAAGTGAAATTTGCAAGTGTAACTAGTAAACAATAGCCAATAAAAACTTATTTATGCACAATGTTAGTAAGAAATGCCATTTTCCTCTTGCAATTTAATTAATAGTTAAACTGTTTATATAGCTTGAGTTATTTTGTTTACCTCAAAACCCCTATTCCACTTTATACTTGAGTGCTATCAAAAGACAATGTAGTTTCAGATAACTGGAGTTGAAGCAAAGAGGCAAAAATATCCCTTTATAACACATCTTTTTTCTCCAATTACATTTTCATTTCATTTACATTTTTTTCCTAATACTGTTAGTATTCTTATATGAAGACCAAATGCCTGTTACTTGAATATATTTAGCTCAGTGTCTTATTGTGGTGCATTTTACATTGAAATATTTTGATAATTAAAGTTTCAATGGGTGATTTTTTAAATTAATGAACTACATTATCATTTTATGTACATTTAAATTTACAACCTGAATTAGTAGCTTGTATTATTGTCATTAAGAAAAAAATAGAAAAAATGCTACCAATTATAAACAGTATGGGTTGATGAAAGCATTTTTGTTAGCCCTGAAGCCATTTTGATAGTTTTATTGTCTTAATCAACTTAGTCAACTCTCTTTATTGCTCTTTGGAGGTGGTAGTCTTGAACACACACTGGGCGTTAGTTTACTGGTGCCAAGTTAAAAATGATAATTCTCATGCGTGAAATAACAGTATGGACTAATGACCAAATATCTTTATAATGTAAGTCACCATTGCAGCAGGTGGCAAAACAATTAAACGCCATAACATAATATATTCCTAAAGTAAAGAAAAAGACACCCATGATACAAACCAAAGTAAAAATATTAGAAAGAGAATGAAAATATATATTTCCATAATTAATACATGCTGAAGACTTAATATTTGATTATACATCGTAAAAATATTATGCCTTATCCTAACTGTTTAATTTCACAGGCATTCATTAAATATATATTTTGTGTGTGTATGAGAAAGACAAACGTGTCTTTAAAGGGCAAATATTATTAAACCACTTGACCTTGTATAATTGACAGTCACTTTTCAGGAAATTTATCTCTAGTAAGTAAACCCTTGGGGAAAAATAGCCTAAAAATGAAGAATAATCATAAAAAATAAATTTCTGGAAACAGGGACTTCAGAGGTAGGCAAAGCGAGGTCATGAAATCTCTTATATGCAAAACTTGACTAAAATTTATCTTGAAAGCAAAGAAGAGTCACCATGTAGCAAGCTTTATATTATATAGGGAAATTACTCTTGCAGTAATATGGAGAATGCATTTAAGGAAAGCAAGTAGATTGATTATAAATCTTCAGTAATAATCCAGATAAAGTTTTAATAGCTATGGATGAAAATCAGAGACCGTTTTAAACTACTATCTAGAAGTTAGATGTGCGTAATTTTGCAACAAGGTAGAAAGGAATAAGAGGAAAAAAAAAAACACTCTGGCGTGATATCCCAGATATTAACTTGCACATATAGGCAAATGGTGGTCTCTCTACGTGACCAAGTACAAAAGGTGAAGCACATATTGAGGAGAGTAATTTATAATCATGCTTCTCAGTGAACATTCTAATCACTGGAAGCCTTGGCATCACCTGGTGGTTTTTTAGAAGTGTGTATTTTCAGACTCCCCTATGCTCTATTAGATTAAAATCTGTGTTTTAACACAATCCCTAAGAAGCCTGAGTGCATCTGTATGATTTTGAACACGTTAAATTTGAGATGCTTATATCACATATGGGTAGATACATTACAAGATTGATGTAGAAATTAGAAATATAAACATGAATGTTGATGAAGATCACAGAAGGGAAATATAAATTTGAGATACTCCAGAAGAGACAGACACAGAAGAAAATAATTTTTTCTTGAGGAAAACACCTAGAGAAAGGAAATGGATCCTAGGGACATCAATGTGCAAACAGAAGTTAGAAGAAGGGACAATAGAGAAAGCTAGGAGGAAAAAACCTCTAAAAGGAAACTGAAATTAGAGTCACGATGCAACTCATGTGGTTGGAAGAATATTGATAAGATTGATCTTTTCACTAAGAGACAGTCTAAAAAAAAGACCCACTGTATCTGGCAATGAAAGGCCTATTGCTGATTACAGTGCAAGCACTGTTGATGAAATAATGAAGTCAGAAGATAAATCAGGTTGAATGACTGGCAAGTGTGGATGAGGATGTAAAAAATACAGATTGACTTTTTGAAAATCTTGTTTGTGGCTTAAAAGTGAGCAGTAAGCATGTGGTTATGGTGTACCAGGAAGGCTGTAAAATGCTCCCCAAAGGTCCCCACCCTTGTATAGCACCCTCCCTTTGTATGTAGGCTGGGCTTATTGAATGGCTTTTCCTGAATAGAATTTGGCGGAAAAGATGGGATGTCAATTTTGAGAATAGATCACAGAGACTGTGGCTTTGATTTTCAGCATTCTCTTCTGCTCTCTTGCTCATTCACTTCCCAGCAATCCACCTGCCATTTTTTAAACTGCCCTACTCAGTGGCCGAAAGGACAAGAAACATCCAGCAATGGCCAACAGTCCAGTGGTGGACCTTGGAAGTAGAATCTACCTAGTGGAGATTTGCCACCTCAGCCAACAGCTAAATTGCGATGATTGAGACACCAGAGATAGAACCATCCAGTTAAGCTGCACCTAGATTCCTGCCCACAGAAACTGTGAGGAGGGATCACTTATCAGCCTTATGGCTAAGATTAGGTGTAGAAATTGTGAGATACTAAGTGTGTGTGTGTGCATGTGTGTGTCTGTGTTCGCACATGTATTTTACAACAGTAAGATTAAGGTATTTGTTTTTTTAGTAATAGATAACTAATACAGATTTATGTACCTGGAGTTGGAGTGTTTCCCTAACTTAAATGCACAAGTGGCATTGAAACCAGTTGTGGCCATTGAGGAAAGTGATTACGAAAGCTTAAAGTGCATTGAACACACTATTCATATACTTTATGGCTTTGAGGAGCTTGTGGATGAGTGAGGAAAACATTGAAACTTAAAGAAAGGCCATTGTTGTTATGTAGTTGAAGAACTTTAATAAACATTGTCATCTGTGTTTATGTGGAAAGAGGAAAGTGTACTTAATGATCTGGGTGATCTACCTACTAGTAAAAAAAGAAAACTAGAGCTTGATGCTGTTTTTTTTTTTAAAGTGCTAAAATTAGTTGCTAAATTAAGAAACAGCTTCAAAAGATCAAATCCAGAGAACTACCAGAAAAATATGGTATGCAGTTAAAACTCAAGGTGTGACTATAAAAGCTCTTCTTAATACTTCAGAAAGATCAAAACTGGTGTGATGGTTCATTTTTCACGCCAACTTGGAGGGTGTTTTTGATAAAATTAATGTTTAAGTCAGTGAACTTTGAGTATAAAGATTGCCCTCCATAATGTGGGTGGACCTCATCCGATCAATTGAAAGTCTGTGTAGAACCAAACCTATCCTCCCAAAGCAAGAGGCAATTCTCCCAGTAGGCTGCCTTCAGACTTCATTTTTAACATCATTTCTCTTGGATCTCCAGTCTGCCAGCCTACATGTAGATTTTAGATTTCTTGTCGTCCATAATCACATAAACAAATTCTTTGTAAGAAGTCTCTTTCTATATTCAAACATATCCTGTTGGTTCAGTTTCTTTGGAGAACCCCAACTAATACAGGTGATGCCGTAGAGTACTGTTCAGTCAAATAAAAGACGCTTGAAGGAGAATAAGGGGGTTTTACACAAATTCTTTCAATCTAACCAAAGGATCTCTGTCAAGTGCGAGGGGCTCCTCTCACACTCCTCCTTGGTCTCAATAGGAGACAAAGGTATAGACAGACATGATAGGAGATTTGTGGCACATCTTTTTTTCTAATGGAATAAACCCCAAAAAGGATTTATAAAAGATCCACGAAGTCTTTTAAACACTTACATGTGTGAAAACATCACCAGATTGAACTGAAAAAAAAGGCATTTGGATTCCAAAACCACTACAGTTAGAAAGCAGGCTCAGAAAACTATTTATCTGAGAATGCATGTTGACTTTTACAAGAAAGATTAAATGGCTGTGCGAGCAGAACCAAGAGCCCAGAAGGCAGAGTGAACTTTGAAGCTGACCCTTACTAAGTCAAGCTTTGGGATAACTAAACCCCTCTTGCAATTGAGTTGCAGTATCTCTAGAAACTTTGAGCAAGAGACACCCAGCCAAGCTACACTTAATGTCTGACTCACAAAAACTGTCAAACTGTTTTTTTCTACGTGGTTAAATGTTGAATAATAGATAAATTACTGGTCAAGAGGGAGAAATGGACATTAAGCAGCCTCTTTGTATAGATGGGAGTTGATAGGAGAAACAAGAGTATTGGTGGTAAAATTTAGAAAGCGAGTAGTTGAAAAAACCCCAAAAATAGACAGTAGCGGTGTATGGTGAAAGAGGAAGGAAAATGGAAGAGTATGGAATTAAAAAGACAAAAGAAGAAAACATTTAAAGGTGAAGGTGGAGTCTACTTTCTTCCCAGTTTGGATGGAGGGCTGTGGGTGAAACATTATTTAGAATAAGTCAGTAACAGAATATAATGTGGGAAAGCGAGGATTCTGAATATGAACAACTATTTAAACAATTTTTGTTGGAAAGAGGGTTGAAAAAAATAGGGTCCATAGCCAAAGAGGAACATGAGACCAAAGGATATATTTTTATCTTAATTAGAAGTGTTAGTATACTTATCTGTTGAAGGAATTTGGCAAGAATGGGGAGAAATCACACATGCAGAGAATAATTGGACTGCATAAATTGAGACGGCAAAAATAGAAAGGACCCAGAGATCAGGCAAAATAAATCCATCTGATAGGAGCAGGTCATGAATCTGTAGTAACAGGGCTGAGAAAAGAGGGTATGTAGTTAGATAGAAGTTGGTCCATAGATTTGGTGTGAGGATGTTGAGAAATTTCCCAAAGGATTTTCATGGAGTATATTTCCATGATCATAGAGAATTTTCTTATGCAGCACTGATCTAGATAAAATTTATCATCTGAACTGTGTAGAAATATCCTTGTGTCAGGCCATTCTTGTGTTGCTAGAAAGAAATCCGTGAGACTAGGTAATTTATAGAAAAAGAGGGAGTTTAAATGGCTCGCCATTCTACAGTATGTACAGAAAACAGTGCTTCTGGTGAGGGCCTAAGGAAGCAAGAGAGAGAGGGAGAAGGGGAGTCACACATTTAAACAACCAGCTCTCTTGACAACTCACTCACTATTGCGAAGATAGTACCAAGAAGATAGCACTAAGCCATTCATGAGAAATCCACCTTTATCATTCAATCACCTCTAACCAGGCCCCACTTCCCACATTGGAGATTATATTCCAACATGAGATTTTGAGGGAAACATAACCAAACTATATCAATCCTCTTCTATTTTCTCCTAAAATTTATCTTTTACATATCATTTCTAAGATTTTTAAGGGAAATAATTATATCATGTTCAAAAATGACATCATTCAAATGACGAAAATACTGAGAAAATAATATGATTCTTTTTTCTTTTTTTTTTGGCTAAGACTTTGACTTTTTATTAAAATTAGTGGGGATATTTCTGCTTTATTCCTTAACTAAATATTTTCTTCAGGTTTCTAGTAGATACCATTCATCAGAAAAGAGAAATTTCTTTTGATATCTTACTTATTAAGAATGAAAATAACAAAAGAATTTTATATCTAATATAATATTTTGAGGTCACCTGGAAAAATAAATAGTTATATTGCGTGTTGTATAATAATCAAAATTCAGTATTATATATTAAACAAAAGCACGTTCTGGTATAAAAACATTACAATAAAATATTCTACACCTTTCCTTTTCTTGGATTAATTTTTTAAATTTGTTATAAAACAGCTATTAATTCTTTCAGAAGGCACCGTAAACTTCTGAATTTTCACCTGAAAGAAAATGTGTTTTGCCTTTTGAATTGAATGCATGACTTATTTGACAATTTATTGACAATTTGCTAGGAAAAGAGTGTTTCCAAGAATTTGACTTACCTATTATCACTAGTGATTAATGCACACACACAAATCTGGTGCTAATCTAATTATCCATACATTTTAGACAACCTTATTTTTCTTCTTAAGACATTCACAGACTTTTCACTTGTGTTTTTAAATTTTGTTTCTGAAATTTTATCAGTCTATTCCTAAACAGCTCTGAGAGATATTATAAAAATGTTTAAACATTATAATAATCTAATAAATAGTAATTGTTATTGTTTCTTTTATTACAATGGATTTCTTTCTGCTGTTTTATCTTCCTTTACTTCTGAGTTTTTCTTTACACGGTTACAAGAAATCTCATCTCTTCTTTTTGTCATAACCTTTATCTCCTTCTCCACGTCTGTTTGGACTTTTGTATCCCTCTTTCAGTTAATACCATAGGGCAGGCTCTTAGCACACAATGTGCTCCTCAGCTTTGTCCATCATCGTTTCGTCTAGTGAGACTTTCCTATTTTTAATGTGCACATATTCAGATTTGTTTCCTGCAATGCAGCCTTTTTCCATTATAACATTTGATACATATAAAATATGTATTTTACACAGAAATAAGCCATGAGTCACAATAATAAAATGAACAAAAACATATCAAAAATGTGAAAGTTACCTGGGTCTTTTTCCAAAATTTTATACCCCTCTGTCTGTACTTTGAATTTTAAGTTAGTTATGCCTTTGAATTTTTTTAACTGGATTATCTTCTATGTGTATGATTCTAAATATATTGTCTAAGACTTTTAAAAAATAGTGTCAAAACATAGGTAGTCTGCCAAAATTATTTTTCATTCAGCTTTATGTTTCTCAGATTCATGTATGTCTTTGTATTCACCTTTTTATGAGATGCTATAAAACTTCACTGTGTAAACAGGTCACAATTTATTAACTCCCTCTCCACTTGATTAACAAGTGGCTTGTGTCTCTTTTTCAAAACTATTCAGTCAATGACATGCATGTCTTGTCATGCACACTCGCAACAGTTTTGTAGATAATATACCCAGGAGCAAAATTTCCAGAATCTACATATCTTCAGTTTCAAAAGATAATACTAACATTTTCTAAAAGTGTTACACTAGCTTACATCCAGTGCTTGAAAAATTGTAACTTCACAATCCTGCACATTTTGATACCAGTAAAAGAAATTATTATTTTTTATTTTTCAAAATGTCATGACTAGTTTTTGCATTCATTCTTCCATTTAAATTACAATATTCCTTGACACATTTTTGATATTTTGAGTAGAATTCCATTAAACTTTGAAAGTAATATTTCTATGTATTGCATGTGATAGCTCATAGTGTATCCAAATATTCCTTTATGACAGTCAATAATAGACTGAATAAAGAAAATGTGGCACATATACATCATAGAATACTATGCAGCCATAAAAGAGAATGAGTTCATGACCTTCACAGGGACATGGATGAAGCTGAAAGCCATCATTCTCAGCAAACTAACACAGGAACAGAAAGCCAAATACCGCATGTTCTCACTCATAAGGGGGAATTGAACAGTGAGAACGCATGGACAAAGGGATGGGACTATCACACACCGGGGCCTGTCGGGGGGTGGGGGGAAAAGGGAGGGAGAGCATTAGGACAAATACCTAATGCATTCCGGACTTTAAACATAGGTGATGAGTTGACAGATGCAGCAAACCACCCTGGCACATGTTTACCTATGCAGCAAACCTACACATTCTGCACATGTATCCCAAAACTTAAAGTAAAATAAAATAAAAAGAATGACTTCATTCCAGGTGCTGACCTTTAAAAGAAATGTAATGCCAATTTATAAAAGTCAAAAAATCTTGAATTTTTTAAATAAAAATAAACTATATATATGCTGAGAAAGAAAAAAAAGCTACAGCTTGATCTGTGAGTACCAGCTCACTCTAGAAACAGTCTATTCCCTTGAATTATACCTTATTTGATTAGTAAATAAGGTATTTGTTTGGACCCAAGGGAACACTCAAATCTGTCTTGGTACAAGGTATGGATTTAATCTGAAATGCAGTATGGGACAGTACCAGAACAAAAATAATCTTGGACAAAGTTGCCCATTTTAACCTAGATATCGACTGAGTATCACTGTCAAATAAAGTCTTGCTAAAACTGGTATCTACGTCATGGATATTATTCTATTTTCTTTCCATAATTTTATCTGTGACTTCTTGGCTTGGGTACCAGGCTATTTCAATTCTGATAGTTACCTCTTATATAGACAAGGTGTGCTTCTATTATTTTTTCAGTGTGTCTATTATCTTTTCATTATTTGATCATCATTGTCCCCCACCTCCTTTTTTTTCTTCACTTAAGAAAAAAAGACTCCCTCTTACAAATGCAGTCATGGGCTACCTCTTCTTCTCATACACAACTACTAGGAGTCAAAGGCAGAAGAGTGGTTCGGAAGGAAAGAAGAGGGTGCAGAATTATGCATCTAAGCCAGATTCATTCTGTAATACCATAATGTTGTTAGTATATACATATTCTTTATTTTACCTCATCTTACATGCCTGTCTACCTCTCAGAAATAAAACCAATTTAACAAGATTCTCCCATTTTAGTGTGCAGAGATGGAGTCTGGCTGTTTCTGTAGGGCCTTTCTTTCTTCTATATGTTACCTAGTAATGTTATTATTTCTCTTATATCTATGTTGAATCCATTGCTGCTTTTAATAGACAATTACAGTAAAAAAAATGTAATAAGGGAAGAGTGATAATACTCTTTCTTAAATTTAGTAGTTATAAGACATTGATCACATAATCAAGATTTGAATACAAAGAACATCAGCAGATAAGAACAGAATATGGAAATAAGAAATCGTTCCTATATTTTAAGAAAACTACCAGGTAGAATCAGACAAATGGTGATTTGCTAATTATGCTGTAATTTACAGCAAAACGTTACAAAAATCAAAACCCCGAACGTATTCAAAATCAAAACAGGTAAACATAGCATTTTTAAAATTGAATTGCTGAGTTTGGGGAGGGAGATTCTTCTTTCTTAGTTCTCGTGTTCCCAAAAGCAGCACGAGTTAAGGATGTGAAAAAGGGTGGTTGGTTTCAATGATGCCCCAAGGAACAGAAATGAGAAACCAGGAAGATAAACACAAACCAGTACAAGGCACATTGTACAAGTAGCTTCTTCCTTGATTTCTTATCTAAAATAGCAGCTGAATGGAATACCCAATTGAAATGTAATTTGGAAGAGGAATAATATGTCTAAATGGACCTAAATAAAAGATTTTAACTATAACCTGGAAAAATGCTACTTAGGAAAATCATAAACAAAAATAATGCACTGATTCCCTCCTGGTAAAATGTAATAAATAGGGCTCTTGGAATATGCTAACACAAGTTTCAAACAATATTTTCCAAATTTATAAATTTAGAAATAAAGTTCCAATTTTAATATCAATGAACAATACTCATTAATTTATATACATATTAGTGATTTATTTCTTATTAGTTTTTCTTTTAGACGCAAATAAATGCACAGAATTCATTTTGATGTTATAAAAGCAAGCCTCCAATGAAACTCTGGTAAGCTTCTTGTCATCCTCTAAAAATATTTGTTTTCAAATTTAAAATGTGGTTCACTCATCTGATAATGATCACTTAAAATTAAATACCCAGTGAACAGTGTCTCTCAAATAATTTACCTTTTACATGTCTCCTGGTCTTTTGCGTTATTTAAAAATTAATTTTGAAAATAATAATAATCTTTTTTGTTATTATCATTTATAATTCCAATTGAAACTAAATGGGATTTATTTCTTTTCGGCTTCGATCTTCCACAAATACAGGATAAGAACGGTATACTTATACACATTTAAGCCACTGGAAAATGTATTCATGATTTTCTTGTTGATTTAGACAAAAAAACCAAGAAATTAAATGCTTTAATAAATTATTATGCCTTTATAAAGATCATTACTAGTTACTATATTTTGCATATACTAAATATGTTAAGTTACAAAATACAGTTAATGATTTTATCCTCCAGTATGGTAATGACTTATTGTTCTTCAAAGTCCCTCTTCTCAAATTCAAACACAAGTATTAAAGGTTCAATGTGTGTCTTTGGTTTAGTTTAATTAATTCAAGTACTTATATTCGTTCACAATCATGTATTTTAAGGCAATTTTAAATGCATGTAGCAAAACAGCATCTGTTTAATATCCTTATTTGAAACTTCATAGAGAGTCACAAAAATCTTAAATCTGCACAAGATATTTTCAGCTATAGTAACACTGGGCATGTAGACAGAGGTGCTCAGCTGCTTACATTTTCACACAAATGTGGAAATGGAAGCCTGAGGCAATGTGAATAGCAGCTCTCCAAACTTCAAAGAATCTGTGAAGGATTCTTGCTCAGCTCTTGCCATCCTGAATTGGCCTATGCTCAGGGAGCAATTAAAATTAAATAGCCTCTGAACAGCAAAAAGTGAAACGCTCTAGTGCTGAGAATGAACAGACTCTATCACAGTAGTGGCAAAGGATATGAGTTAAGAAAAAAAACGAAATAATACAGCAAAGGTGAGGGACATGACATTTTGTATTCAGAGTTGTATTTTCTAGGTTACATTTCATTGTAAGCATATTTCTTCTTGTTTCTTACTCTTTTTGGAATAAATATATGTGTCTGTGATATTTTTATATTTACAACCATATGAATGTGTCTGTGTGTGTATTCCAGCACATACATGTATGTCCTGGAATCTGTGAGGGATATCTTTTCAATGTTCACTAGTATACTATTAAAAGATCGATGTATTCTTGGAAAAATAACTTCTTATCTTTCCTAACTTCAGTGGGCAATACTGTAAATAAGTTCACTAGAATTAGTCACAAGAGTATAAGATACCTGTTTAAAGTACAATAAATACTCTCTTTTCTGCATGGATGATTAACAATATTTTCAGCTCCCAAATCAACTTTTAAAAATATAATCCTAAATTATTTCATTTTAATTTTGTCTTAAAATGA
This sequence comes from Cacajao melanocephalus, assembly GCA_963573385.1. NCBI lineage: Eukaryota > Metazoa > Chordata > Mammalia > Primates > Pitheciidae > Cacajao > Cacajao melanocephalus. The sequence goes on along the minus strand of CAUYLG010075154.1, from coordinate 25,305 downwards.
ATTACAGTGACAAGTTAATTCGAAATTTGGAAATAGCTGTTCACATTGAGAACCAAAACTGCACATAAATACACACACACACACGCATACACACACACACACGCATACACACACACACAACACTCCCCACTTACTATTTACATTACTTGATCATTGGCAATCTCCACTATCATGAATTTTGTATTTCATGGTCTTTTCTTATGTGACTTTACTATTTTAGAGAACTCTTGACCAGAAAAATAATGTTTGAAAATAAGGAGGGACTAGGTTAACTTCTCTTCCAGGGTCCACAAGGGGCGTGGTTTCAGAGGCAAGATCTTCCCAGCTCCATGCCTCCAGCCACCTCCCAATCCAGGAACCTAAAGTTCTTTGTCTATCATTCCTGCTAGGTAAAATTCCAGGTGAGCTTCCTTTGTTCAGAAGGCCCACCAAAAGTCCTGGAAGGAGGGACTCTGTTGTGGGCCCAAGTAACCAATCTGGAATCAAAGTCAAAGATCAATCACTCCAGAGGAAGTTTAAAAGAACTCCTCTAATTGGACAAGATTGCTGTAAATAAACAGTACATCAGTATGTTCAGTTCTTTGTCCTCCATTTCAAAGTTTAACTTCTTTGTAGTTTCAGTAAACAAACTTTTCCACCAGTTCTAATCAGTAGTTCACATCTGTTCCTGGTCGCTTGCTCTGTCCTGACTCATCCTGGTCACTTGCTCTGGTCACCTGCTCCGGTCACCTGCTCTGGTCACCTGCTTTGACCTGAGCCCTGGTTACCTGCTCTGACCTGTCCTATAACTGTCCTTCCCATCCCACTCCTCCAGCTTGTACCCTTGCTCTCTTTAAAATAGCCAATCAGAATTAGCCTACACTGTGGGGTCTAACCCTAGCCAATAGGGGAATGACACAGCACTAGGGGCTACCTCCATCAGAAATAAGAACCCCTTTCCCTCCCTTGTCCAGGAGTGTGCTTGCCATTGTTCCATCTGTGAGCCACACATTTCTATAGAAGTACGTTGCCTTGCTGAGGAAATTTATATTTAAGTGCTACTTCATTTGCAGCACTGAAAATTTACATATAACATTGAGAATAAAAAATGGGATCTAATCACAGAACATGCATATACCAATGAAGTGTTTATAAAGGACCACCTATAGTAGCATAACTTAAATTTCCCTTAAGATGTCACCAATTTTACAAGTTTTTCATATTGTATCCAAATGTTTCCCTGTATTTCTCTTATCTCAATCCATCCCAAAAATACATATTCAAATAAAAAGAAAAAAAATAGGAAGAGTGAGCTACCCCTGCACCTGTCTGCATAGGAGAACATAAACTACTAAATTAAGAGAGTGCAAAGACTCAAGCTTTGGATCACATGTTAGCACAAATTTAAAATCAGAGAAATTTTCTGGGAAACCAAACATTTTTTAACAACGCTGGAAGTCATCGTTACCAAAAAAACCCCAAAACTGTATGAGTAGGAAAGTTATTTTAAATAAGAATTACACTATTTATATGTATAGAGATTATCACTGGCTTCATATGAATTTATTGATTATTATGTGACTTCCATTATCATGGCAGCATTGCCTTTATTTAATATTCTGTCTATATCCCCTTGTCTGTTTCCTTTTCCTATCCTTTACTTCTCTGGAGAAAGAAAAGAAGCTGTTTGATAGGCCTGGAATGAATACATGAAAATTCAGTGAGTTTGTGTAAATTCTTAGTAATGTATCTGGCACATAGTAATCATTCACAAAATATCTTTAAATATACTGAATATACATATTTTTATTATCATAGTTCATATCATTTTATGAGAATTTTTCATTGTCTTCATACTTTTTTCAAAATTATGATTTTATCATATTTATAGCTTATGAAAGGTTATTTGGAAACTACTTATATATTTCTGTCATATTCATCTTGAGATGTATGTTTTTCACTTTAGTAAGTGTTGCAGAATTTTGTTAAAAACATCATACCCAGGTAACTTGAACCTCTTTTTTTCAAAATGTTTTACATTGTATGCTATTTTTAACAACTTGTTTGACAATTATAAGCTCTGAATTCAGTACTTGAATCTGTCAATTATTAACTATTTCACTTTGAATTCTTAACATCATTGCTTCTCAGCCTTTTAGCTAGGATTAAGCGAATTCTTAACTTCCCTGTTGCGCAAGTCTTTTTTTTTTTTTAAGATGGAGTTTTGTTCTTGTTGCCAAGGCTGGAGTGCAATGATGCAATCTTGGCTCATCACAGCCTCTGCCTCCCAGGTTCAAATGATTCTCCTGCCTCAGCCTCCCAAGTCACTGGAATTACAGGCATGTGCCACCACACATGGCTCATTTTGTATTTTTAGTAGTGATGGGGTTTCTCCATGTTAGTCAGGCTGGTCTCGAACTCCTGACCTCAGGTGATCCACTTGCCTTGACCTCCCAAAGTGCTGGGATTACAGGCCTGAGCCACTGTGCCCAACCCTGCTCAAGTATTACGTGGAAAATAGGGGGTGGAGAAAATACCTCATAAAATGTTGTGAAATTAAACAATATAATCCATTCAAAGTATTAAATTACACAACTTCCTAATAAATTTCATCAATATGCTTAGGTTAATCTTCTTATATATTGACTCAAAAACAATTTAAGAAAGAAAAACTATAATAACACTTTAAAATATATTATTTGGTTAATAAAGGCATTTATTAACTTTTTTGCTGTTAAAAGTCATGACTAAAACCATAATAACTTTTTCACCCACCCAATATTTTGGAATAAAACATATTTAAAATTTTATTAGTAATTATATTCCGGCAAACCTTCTGAAATTCTGCCTATGTGAATCCTCTGCTAAGCAATCCCCATTCGTTATAGCTGCCAACTATTTTGGTAGTTCAGCCTTATTTATTTTTAAATTGTCATTTTCCTATTCTGACTATTGCTTCACTACTTTTATGGGTGTAATATGATATCCGTGAACATTCTCAATGTTACTAAGAACATACTTACAATTCAACGTGAATTCGTACTTCATAAATTTAGTTGGTAGTCACTGTAAGTGGAAAGGCCTATAAAATGTTTTCATTCGTTTTGTTACCAACGTAATCTCCAGAGTTAAACAAAAGAGAATTAAAATACACACATACAAACACACATATAAAAGTAGAGCTCCTGAAATTCTCATAGGGTAGATAGATGCAGACAAACATGAATAATGCAAAGATACCATCTCTAGAGCAAAATGAGCATCAAAAGATGTGAAGTCAGCCCTAAGGAACAATGAAACTGCAGGTAGCCTAAAATATTTAAATTAAATCACATACTAATATGCAATGTACTCCCCGAGAGAAATAACTGAAGAGGAATTAGCTCTTTTTGTCCTCCAAGACACCATTTATTATGCTCCTGAATGAAAAACATATTTATAGGATCACATACATTGTAAACGGAGGGAGCAGGGCGTCCTGAAAACGTTCTCAGTTCCCTGCTCCCATGTGACCAGGTCCTTGGCCTCTCTTACCCCAGGTATGGGGAAAAGGGCCCCGGAGGCACGGTGAGCTTACTTTTCGAGTGAATGTCATGGACCCAAAGAGTTTAGCAGAGAGCCATTTATTAGGCAGAGAGAGAGAGAGCTCCCATTCTGCGATGGGAGGGGATCCAAGGAAGGAATCTGTGCAGGTTAGGAGCAGCGGGATTTTAACCCTGAAGTTATTCCCACCCATTCATGTTCTCGTCCAATAAGACGAGTTCTTTCAAACTTCTGCTGTAGTGATTGATCTTTGACTTTGATACTGGATTGGCTACTTGGTCCCCAACAGAAGCCCCTCTCCCAGAGCTTGCAGCCGGCTTTTTGAGCAAAGAGGGCCACCTGGATTCCTCTATGTAGCCCAGTCAGCAGGAAAGTAAAACAAAGAACTTCAGGTTCCCAGATGGGGGCATGGATGGAGGCCTGGTGCTGGGAAGCTCCTGCCTTTGACACTACACCCCTTGTGGACTTGGGAAGATAAAAATTCATCATAAGAAGTTGCAATTAAATCTAATTTTCAAGGCTTTACAAAACATTCAAACATGTTTTTGAACTTTATTTCTAGTGAAGCATATGTATAAAATTCAGGAAATGTTTATGGTTTATTAGTTTTTAAAATTATATTCTGATTCTTGTACCTTTTATTTTATAGCTGCCCTGTATCAGCACATTAAAACAGCAACTTTCCTGGAGAAAAGAGTAAATATATGGAATCTGGTCTACTAATTCTTCATAAGTACAGTTAATTATATATCCTTATGTCACCAGAGGCAAATTATTCTTTAATTATCTAACATTGTCTATGTTTTAGATCATGTTGATGATCCTGAAAGCTTGAGCACAAAACCAAGGAAAAAGAGATTTTTAAATGATTTATTCTCCAGTAATTTATCATGTTATTTGTCTCATTTGATTTTTCTCACTTTTATCCTTGCAAGTGTCTGGGCAAATATATTCTCAAGCTTGTCTACCTTTGCCCTACACTTGAAATTTATAGGCCTCTTACGCCGTCAGTTATACCTCTGTGTCTTTCAAAATACATAAAGGACCTTACAGCCTCGCAGATCTAGGAACACAGTCAATGTCTGTCATTCTTGTTACTCACAAGGCAATGATATTGCTCAGGGGACGTGGTAACATTGTTGCTCCTTGGTTTTTATCTGTCTGCAAGTAAGCAGCTCACACTGAAGAGTTATGTTGGATTCCATTTGCTTGTCAGCTTTGTCACATCTTTTTCCTCTGGCTATATATTTTGTGATTGTGTTTTCATCATTTTCTGCTGATTATATTACTGAGAGTGCTTTTCCCAGTGACAGATTCAGTTTGACATTAATTTTAACCATGAATCTGAGTTTGGGGGCAAGTAAAAAAAAATTTAAAAATACTGCCCTTTTTGTTACACAATTTTATTATGATCAGAAGCTCTATCACATAGTTACAAATGACACAAACTTGTATAATGTGTGTATTTGAGGTGTTACAAATGTACGCATGCTATTTTCAGTAAGTTGGTGTAAGGTTTGATCAACATATTTCTTCAATTAATTTTTGTATTACACAAGTTACCTTTTGGTCGATTTAAGTATTGTCATAGAGTACAATAAAACTAGGTCAGCTAGGAGGACAGATTACTGAATGTGGCATTCCATCCTACTAATAATAATGTTAAACACTCCAAATACTGTAATTCTTAGAACTTCGTCAAAACTTAGTGGGAAGATGTCAGGGCTTTCCAGTCACAAGCTCCTAAAAGACAAATGATTTTGAATTGATTAGGAATTGGCTGTAAATAAAATGAAAATAATTTTATGTTTTTGTCTTAGCATGTGATTCTTAAATATTGAACTATGATTCTAGAGGAACTTTGTATGAATGATACTTTTAAAATTTGCATAAATCTTACAAAATACTATATTCAAAAATGGTAACAAAAGAGTGGCAAAAGAGAAAGTCTATTTCATGTGTCAGCAACCACCTGTAATTCTTTCCCAGACAAAATACTCACATCTTATTTATGTACTTACTTTTTTTACCTTCTTTTCTTCATGCTCCTCTCTTTCTCAAATGGCAAGTGTATTAAACAGTAGGGCTTCATACAGAAAGATTACACCTTAATGTGATCTTTGCCTCACTACTGGATTTCTTTCCTTAAGTGGTACATTTTATTGGATCTTATGACTTAAAATGATTCCAGTACTATTTCCTGCAATTTTATACAAAGGGCCCACCTGAGACCTCAAAATCAGCACTCTATTTCCTTTTAGTTTTACGTAGCAAAGTGCATCATTGTTGTCTGAGTCAATCTATTCCATATAATAACTTGCTAAAAGTAGTGAAGCAAACAATGCACAATAACATGCTGGCTCTTTCCAATCATTTCCCTTAGAGATATAGACTCAGTAAGGATGGGTTTTGCCTTCCAAAGTAATGGAGTCAAAAGGTTTACATCTTCCCAGCCTGGGCCAGTTATTTCCTGTTGCCTACCTCCCAGCGAATTACCTAGCCACTGCCAATTGATTTAGATTATTTTATTCATAATTTTTTTTCTAATTACAAATTTCTGTATTTGTTAGTGTAGCACTAGCAACTGCAACAAAGAAAATATGGTGGAATTTTATTTATTTCTAATATTTGTAGCCAGTGGTTGCTTTTCCTTCACAAGATGATTGGGGGAATCAGACTGCTTCTATTAGCCAGCACTTTTGCCAATGTCATGCAATTTGCAGAGAAGCAGAAAAGAGAATACGATGAAAGCACACTCACATCTTAAATGCCTTACTTTAATGTGTCCTATTTCACACATCTCACATCTCATTAGTAATAACTGATCACATGACCCATCCATATGCAAGGGGCTGAGAAATACAGAAAGTGACTTGTCAATTACTTTGCTGTAAGAAAGCTTATCTACGAATAGAGAAGCAAAATGTTAATAAATATGTGATTATTCTTAGGAGATAAGTGATGCAGCAGCTGTGAGGGAAGCATGTTATATGTTGGTCAAGGAAGAATTGAGACAATATTGCACATGCTATTTGGAAAAAATAGATAAACTTTGAATGAGAAAACTTTGTATTTCTTCCATTCAGACAAAAAATGTTTATGCAAGGGAAAACAAATTTCATATGGCTGTTAAATGTTTATGAAAGAATTTTATGTATACGACCTATGAATCTTTTCTATTATATTTTCTTATTACTATAAACAACTGTTTTACCTATGTCAAAATATTGAAATATCAGCAATCACTTGTCAGGCCGATCAAGTGTAACAGACAGGATATTTTGGCTCCTATGAAATTTGTCTTTTCTTTTTACTACTGTAAATGTAATATTTATATAGCAAAATAGATGCAGATGATGGGATTAAAATTGACAGTCAGCTGACATTAAAATAAGGAGATCATCCCAGATTATGCATGTGGGTCCAATATAATCACGTGGGCTCTTAAATTCAGAGAAAGAAGACAAAACCAATGGAGAAGGAGAGGTGTCAAAAGAGAGACATAAGCCCGAAGGCATATGAAGGATTTGATTCGTCTTTGCTGGCTTTGAAAACAAAGGGGCCAGGAGCCAAGGAATGCAGGTGGCCTTGAGAAGCTGTGAACAACCCCTGGCAGACAGACAGCAAGAAAACAAGGACCTCAGTTCTCCAACCATATGGAACTGAATTGTGCCAACAACCTGCTTGAGCCTCGAAGGGAATTCTTTCCTAGAGACTCCAATCAAGAACTCACTTCTTCTGACATTATGATTGAAGTCCAGTGAGACTCATATTAACTTCTGACTTAAATGAAAACAACCTCTGAAATTATAGATTTGTGTAAATTTAACTCCCTATACTTGTGGTAATTTGTAGGGCAATAATAGAAAACGGATACGTTAAACTTCATGATATATTCTGAGACTAAACTTTGATCCCATCATTTTCCTCTGTAATAGTCACTGCTCAACTTGGTCTTGCACTGTCATGGAGTGAAAGCACTTTTCCATCTAGTAGGCTGGATATTTCCTTAAAAATATGAATCCAAATGCTGTCATTCTCCTGTCCCAGCCTGTCCATTGGCTTTTCATCATAGTTCTTATGTAAATCCAAAATTCTGTTTTTCATTTATAAAGCCTTACATGTTCCACCAAGGAACAAGGTAATCCAAACACAATACCATTTTTCCTGCTTCTCAAGCATGCTGAGCATATTTTTCACCTCAAGAAATTTTCACATGCTCTTCCTTTTTGCTACACAGTTCTCTTTCCAATACTGGCATATTTTCTCTCTCTACATATTCAGGATTCTGTTCAAATAGCACACATTCAAAGGTGCCTTTCACATCATTGCCATGAAATAACACCTTATTCCCATTATTCTGCTCCTATTCATCCTGCTTTATTTTCCTTTAGAGTGCTTATCACTCCCTAACATTACTTTACATGTTTATTTATTATTTACTTACTGAACTCCGTAAGAGCAGACATTGTGTTTACTCCATGTAGCAATGTATCCACAAATCCCAGGAAAAGTCCTAAAAATATAGCGTTGGTCAATAAAGATGTAATAAATCAAGGTCGGCTTATGAAACTACGATCTGGATGAAGCATTCTGTATCACATTCACCTTGAAATCCAAAGAGTCAATGTGGTAAAATATTGATTAGATAGTATGATATTATTTTTAAAGGTGGAAAACAACAGCAGAACCATTAGATAACTTTTCTGTCAGATATCTCTTGTTAAATCTTCAATTTACTTGTAAGCCTCCAGATTTATATTTTCAGTCTTTGAGTTGTTTTATCATTTGTAGTGGCTTCCCAACCCTTCATTTTTCTTCCTGATTTAGATCATTGCACACAACATCTCAGTGTTGTTAACCGTACCATAAAAATAACACTGCTTCAGCCCAGTGCAGTGGCTTATGCTTGTAATCCCAGCACTTTGGGAGGCCGAGGTGGGCAGATCACCTGAGGTCAAGAGTTTGAGACCAGCCTGGCCAACATGATGAAACCCCATCTCTACTAAAAATACAAAAATTAGCAAGATGTGGTAGCACAGGCCTGTAATCTCAGCTACTGGGGAGGCTGAGGCAAGAGAATTGCTTGAACCCAGGAGGCGGAGTTTTCAGTGAGTGGAAATCGTGCTGCTGCACTCCAGCCTGGGCAACAGAGTGAGACTCCTGCTCAAAAATAAACAAACAAACATTGCTTCTTACTTTAGGATAGAAAGTAGCCAAAAGGAAGTCAAAACTCAACATTCATTTCAACACTTCCTCTGCAAACACAACTACATATACATTCTACCTATATATATACAAGAATTCATCCAGAATCTCAATCACAAACTGGTCGCCCCACCATTCATTTTTTCATTACATACTGTATCTTACATCAGCACCCTATCATTTGTTAGTTTTTGTCCAATAAAACTATTTATTTTCCCTGAACTCTGTCCATTTGTTTCCACAACTACCCTTTCATTTCAAACCTTCATCTTTCACCTATGTAGTAACCTATGAATCGGCAACCTGTGTATGAGCCTGAGTTTAATCACTATAGCTCACGTAGTCCTTGTATAATCATCTTAACACTTAAATACAATACAGAACCATCAGTAAATCTACACAAATCTTATCCTCCTGTAATATTAGAATACTTTTTAGTATTAACATATACATCATGATTGCACACATATTACTATAGTTGGATTCGTATTACTATGGGTAGTCATGCTTTGTTTAAAAAATAACTTTATGTTTATTCTTATCAATGACAATTAATAATTGAAATTACTTTTAATACAACCTTTTTTTCCTTCAAGACAACTCACCACATATGCAAAAATTTTAATGCAACTATAAAATCTAGTTGCAACTATGTGCTTCCATAGCACTTTTCCATCACGATGACAACATTTTCGATATAGATTACCACAGGAACGTTTACTGCTTTTGAATCATCTACTTCATACACTCCTTTCATCATATTCCAAATTCCACTCTATAACACAGAATGCACGCAGCTCTTTCTAACATTTTGGAAATTTTCCAAAATTATTTTAACCTCGTCTCTCAATTTTTGTCCTTCCCCTTACAGACTCTCTGCTCCCGGCAGACTCCCTTGACTGATTTTCACTACGTATCACTTGCTCGTTCCCACCTGCAACTAATTCAACAAACAGATGGCATTTGTGAGACAGTGCTAGACACCATTGTGCATGTGAATTTTGCCCACTTGATATTCTTCTGTCTCTTTTAAAATCCAGTTTCTTTTCAAATTTCTCCACATTTTGTTTTAAATCAAATGTTTCTAACACTTCACACACTCCTTCTGGGTGCTTCAGGCAATCACGAGTGTGATTTTCACCTTGTATATTTGCACTTGTTTGTACTCTGCTTCATAACCATGTGGAGAAAGCTCAAGAGCCCACAGTCTTTACATACAACTCCTTCCCATGGTCATCAAGACAAATAATTTGTCCGGTATCTTCCATCCATGACCCCTGCACATGGTTCCATATACTGCACAATCAGTAAAGGGTAGTTTACTATCTCTTAAAATAAGATTAAAATAAGTAAATTTTACAATATGTGTATTAAATGATACAGGAAAATAAAGCAGAAATTCAAGAGATGAAAGAAGAATAGAAACCTAAAACAGCAAAGATTATGTAGAAGAGAGTAGATTGTACAGCGTGACATGTATACTGTTCATAGCTTTAGTTAAATAGGATTATACATGATTTATGAATTGTGCAAAATTATTAATCACACAACTTACAGAGAAACTTCTCCTTATTTATATAGATAACAAGTCAATTTAATTTCATAAGTGGATACTGATTTTCATGTTCTTAAAAAAAACGGGGGGCAATAAGAATTCTATGTATAAATGTGTCAGCTATTTTTAAATAAATTTTATAACATTTTAAATGTACTTGAAGGCAATTCTGAGCTTAATAAACTTATGTTGTGCCAAAGTCAAACTAAGATATACTGAAAATTTAATTTAGAGGATAATTTAATAACTCAGCATGTTATCCTTAGTCTTACAGATTTACATCATTATCAAAACCCCATAGGACACTTTATAATTGAGTAAACAAAATTTAAACATTGTTTAAAACATCTAAGAAGCCTGAAAAAATCGGTCATATCTAGATCATTTTATCTTTGCTAGTGTTTATATAAACATTGTTATTTCATGTTTTGTTGATAAAGTAGATATAAAGCAAGTTGAGAATCGATTTTTAAGCATTTAAATTTATATTGATCTACTGAGAATCACTGTATAACAGGCAAATCACATTATTTATTGAAAAACTAAGTACAGAAAACTGCCAGTTCTCTTAAATAAGAAATTCACATTTAATTAATTTTTATATTTTATACATTTCAAATATGATATTATATAGAAATAGTATGATGCTTACTTAAGATTACCACCTGAATGCTACATAATTCATAACATCAAAATCAGCATACAAAAAAACTAATGATTATCTTTCTGATCTTATTCCTGACTTCATAATCTTAGTGGTGGAGCCATAAACCTGGAAGTCATGAAGACCTTTAGTATTGCCATTTCATAACATCATCATTTCATTTAAATTATTTTTTCTGCCCTTCTGGCATTTTTTTCACATTTAGTCTACACTGGAAATTAAACCAGAAATCACAATTAGCAAAATGGACTTTAGTAAGAGTCTCAAAACAGATTAACTATACCAAATCAAACCATAACATGCATCATCGACTGAGTTCCAGCTCCTTTTACACCGGTTTGTTCAGAACCATATTTATAAAAATAAACTACAGAAACCCTTAATTAACAGTAAGTCAGCATTCACTGAAATATTTGGAGTCCACTGACTTCTCCAGCAAATGTGTTAATATACAAATTCTGCCTAATACTTGATAATACTAAAAATCCTATAAACTAAGAACCCTCTTCTTTTGAGAAGCTTTACACTTTTTTATTATACTGTCCTTTGCTGCAGCAAAAAGAATCTTTTTTTATTTCCTCCCTACCACAGGCATGTTCTTCATAGTCTTTGGTTGCTGTTGTTTAGTTCTAGAATTTTTTTTAATTCCTTTATTTTTACAATTCTAGTTCTATGATAACATCTGTTATCCGAGCATATATTTTCTTGACCCTATTAATCACTATTATTTTAAACTCTATGTCTTATATTGCCAATCACTATTATTTTAAACTCTATGTCTTATTTTAAACTCTATGTCTTATATCTATTGTTTTAAATTCTATGTCTTATATTGTGTCTGTGAAGCCACATTAATTTTTAAAACGTTTTGAATTATTTTTATTATCCATATTTTATATTTATACGTTATTTCTTGAGATGCTTGGCAATCATTCATTAAGATGTAAGAGATTTCAAATAGGAAGAGAGGAAGTCAAATTGTCTCTATTTACAGGTGACATGATTGTATATTTAGAAAACTGCATCACTGCAGAGAAAAATTGTAGATGGTTTGAACCATGTTCTTTTCCTTCAGAGTGTATTCAACCAGAATATAAGGCAGAAAGTTCATTATGATCTAATTACGGATTGAGCTATCTGGATTGTGGTTTGCAGTTTTTGTACAACTCTATTTACCTTTGTTTTATTCTTCCTACTAGAATGTATCTTTCTCTTTCTAGGCTATCAGTTGAAAACATCAGGTGTTTACTTTTACTCCACCTCATTCACAGATCTTTAAATCTGATTTTTGTCTCTTCAGTGTAGTGAAACTATCCAGGAACCTACTCTGTGTTTGAAAGACTTTCTTCTTAGATTTTTATCCTCTTTCTCCGAAGAACTTCAGAAATCAGCAAATGCCTATCATACTCCGTGGAACCAATACTGAAGATCTCAGTTTGAAGCACAGGAGCGGGTTGTTCTGAAGGGTTCACCAGGAAGCTGCAGAAATTCTCAGTTATAGTAAATGCCTTGAGTAAATGCAAATGTATGTGTACTTCATTCATCCACCACATTTTCCAAGGAGAAGAGGAAAGATATGTAAACAGTGATCTAACCTATGAAAAAAAATAGGTATATACCATTTTAATAATTTTATTTAAGATTAGAGACAGAGAAAATATACTGCCTCTTCATGTATGCATAAGGAATGTAAGCTTTTCCCATACTCTGCAGTCTCACTGCAGCCTCTTAAACTGGTCCTCCAGAAATGAGGAGGAATATATGACTGATTAATAAGAAACTGAATTTAACCTGGCTATGTACTCATCCTTTGGTGGTGTAGCTTTATTAAATATAAAGACACATAATAAGAAGTCTAGCCTCATAGTCTTGAATGTTGGTTTTCACACCAAGCTGATGGTCAACCTGAATGCTCTATGTAGGGTGACATGGCTGACTTTAGCAATCCAGCTTAAGTGAGCCAGAAAAGAAGAGACTTTTCCTGGATCACATAGTAGGCCCCATTTCTAAAGCAGAAATAGTTCATTAGGCATTGCATACATTTTCATCCTTTTGGATTTCCTGTTTAGCTAGTGGGAAGGTTAAGTTAGGTATAGAATGTGAGGCTGGCTTCAATTCTGAGGGTGACCACTATTAGCCCCTACTCATTGGTGAACCACAGTGATATTTTGAGTTCCACAGAATTAGTGCCAGTTCAGAGCTAGCAATCCCCTCCACCTGAGTAATATTAGAACTATGACTTGCTTCTAACCAGTCAAATATGACAATGGCAATGGGATGAATTTCCTGAGACTGTGTTAAACAGTATAAAACTCAAATGTAGCCAGCTGGGTAAGCCTTACTCTTCTGCTGGCCTTAAAGAAACAAACTATAATGATGTAGAAAGGGCTACATGGCAGGTGTATCGGTCAGGCTTCTCCAGAGATAGAGAACAAATGCGAAGAGAGTGAGAGGGAGAGAGAAGGAGACAGCGAAAGATAGAGGGGGCGGGGGAGAGATTATTTTAAACAATTGGCTCACACGATGATGGAGGCTGGAAAATCCAAAATCTTTACGTCAAGCCAGTAGGCTTGAGACCTAGTGAAGAAATGTTTCTGCTGAAATCCAAAGGCCATCAGGATGGCATAATTCCCTCTGGCTCAGGAGAGGTCATTATTTTGTTCTATTTAGGTCTTCAGCTAAATGGATGAGCCCAGTCACATTATGGAAAGCAATCTGCTTTATTCAAAGATCACTGATTTAAGTGTTAATCTCATCCAAAAATACTTTCACAGAAACATTCTGAATAATGTTTGACCAAATATCTGGACACCTTGGCCAAGCAAGTTAAAACACAGAATTTTTGTTTTTATTTTTTTTAATTTTTATTTTATTTATTTTATTTATTTTAAAAACAGGCGAAAGCACGAATGCAGTCCCCCACTACCACAAATTATGCAGTCGAGGTTCCCACATTTGGGGAAATCGCAGGGGTTAGCACATCTGGGGTGCAATGGATAAGCCTCGCCCTGGGAAAACTGCCTTCATGATCATGGTATCCCCCCTGCCAGGTAAGTATAACACACAGAATTAAAGATCATGAGCAGCCTCTCAGCTATTTGCAAGCAAACCTTGGGAACTGGCAAGAGGGTCTTGAGGCTTAGATGAGATGGTAGCCCTAACAAAATGGTGTCCAATTTACGGACACACAGAAACTGGGAGATAATAAATGTCTGCTGTTTTAAGTCACTAAGTTGGGCATTGTTACACCGTAAATTAAAACTAATATAATATCTAATCTGAATTAGTCATTATAACAAAGAGTTTAGATTAAGTAGATGGCATTCAAAGTAAAATCTAGCCCTAAAATTCTTTGTATGATCTGATAATAAATGCTATAGTTTTACCTATTAACCTAATGAGTAGATCATTCTAAAATGCATTGGATCCCAGGATACTTATTTAGCCTATATTAAATCAAAGAAATTCCAGAATAACAAGATATGAATACCTTAGTTGAGTTATAGATGAATACAATGTATTGTGAATACAAAATACATTAATATCTTTAATTCACATTTGGAACATGGCAACCAAAAGGATCATAAGCCCATCAAATCACAGTTTGAAGTATTTTGTATGAGAATAGATGAAGTGTGAATCACTCCCTGTGCTCCACACAGACATCTCCGCAGAAGTGGAATCTTGTTATGCCATTTCCAAAGCTCATTCCAGTGATTGTGAGAGTACAAAATCAAGACAGAAATCTTCCAATTTGGAAAGTGGGCTTGTAAGCTATTACTCTGTCATTTTAAAAAATTTATTTTGATTTTCAAATTATCACTGTGATTCCTTTTTATAGTAAGAAATTGCTCCTGTAAAATAACCCTGATAACCAGTCATAATTCTACGTATTCACAAATTAAAACTGATTTTCTGAGAAAAAATTATGTAAGAAAAGTGGGCACAAATTGTTTTCTCTCTCTCTCTCTCTCTCTATATATATATATATATAAAATAAATTTAATTATATATATATGTATATATACACACAGAGAGAAAGAAAGAGAGAGACTTTTCTCTAGAACATGTTGAATGACAAAAGGTTAGTGTATTATGAAATGATGAAGAAACACATTTAAATTCTCAGATTAATAATATTCAAATATATTTCTATGTCATTTTATTATTTTTCCAAAGATTAGTGGAACCAAAAACCATAAAGTTACACTGCTAAAAAGTTTGGTGTTTTTGAGCACTCCTTGCCAATGCTCTTTTTGGACAGTAATAAAATGGATCTATTTTAATATTTTACTTAATTTTCAAGATATCTCTATGATGAATCTGTGATTCTTATAGGATTTTTTGGATCACATGCAGAACCATCTGAAGAGTCCTAGGAACGAAGAATGAGGAACTAAATTTGTTCATGGACTCTTATTTAAGTTCTCATGTTCTAAGTAGAATTTAAGCTCGCTGAATTCTTCCTGAAAATGGAATGTATCATGTACAATGTAGGCTTAAATCTCCTGGCATGTCTACACCTCTGAAAAATCTTTCGCATCTTAGTAGCTACCCCAGTGATTAGGATACAGTGGACAGTAAAAATATTCTGGATGACTAATTCTTGTTTTACATTTTCACTATATTACATTTCATTAAATTTATGTATAATACAAACATCAGCAATTTTGTCCCCTGGAGCTCATTGAGGCAATTCTTTAGACTGTTTTGAATATCATAAATATGCAGGTACCACTGACATGTAGGGGAGACCACAAATAATGCTAAACATCCTACAATGTATAGAATTGTCCTCTAATGCAAAATTATCTAGTCCAAAATGTCAAGAGTGCTATGGTTAAGAAACTGCTAAAAAGAAATAAAAGTATGAAATTATTTCATTGCTTGCAAAAGATAGACAGGATTGGGCAAAATATTTATTAAATGATAATATAAATGCATTTGGTTCATTAGGCATTCTTTTCTTGAATTAGACAGACAATTTTGTATCAACACTGCTTGATTTCCTCAACTCCCTGAATCTGTTCCGCTGCAGATATAACATTTCAGAAGAAAAAGGCTAAATGTAACGATAATGAAAATGTAGTAGAAACGGAGAATGCAATGGTGAATCCTCTAATTCTAGAATGACAAAACAGTTCTGATTGCCCTGATGAGAGATTAATTGAAAACGATTTGGGTTGAAAAATAAGATAATTTATTGATATGAATATGCTAATATGAATAATTTCGTATTCACAGCAATAATTTGAGTGCTGTGGCTTTTATGCTGAAAGTTTCCCATTAAAATGTGAATCTAAAATTTTGAATGGCTTATAACGTAGTCAGAACTCATGACTACGTGACACAGATAAACTATTCTAAGGGGTCTTTTCAGGAACTCCAAATAAAATTAGACTTAGCAGGATCAGTTAGAAATTTGATTAGAAATATAAATAGCCCAACCCAAACTCCTTTCATTTGAAATCGTTGTATAGTATTGTACAACCATGAAGCACTTCTACTTAGTGATAGGTATGATACAGAAAATAAATTCCAATATTAATATTCTTCAATTATTCAAGGACAAGATTCAAACAAATTTAAACAGGCATTTCTTATCTCTGTCATATCATTTTAAAGGAAGAAATAGTAAGCTTATGTTTAACATTTTATTTGAAACATGAATTGCTGCAATTTGAATGTTAACATGAGGGTATATTGAAGTCAGAGTGGTGTCACTTGTTACTTTATCCCTAGTAGATAGCACACTGCCTGACACAGTGTCAAATATTTAAATGAATGATGATAATCATGTTCATTCTGTCTGAGGATCATGTTCACTCTGCAAAGACTCCTCTGCAACTGATACACTTAATACATTTAGATTTTTTTTTAATGTTATTGTATTTTATTTTTTGAGACAGTGTCTCTCTCTGTCACTCCAGCTGAGCACAGTGGGGTAACCATGGCTCACTGCAGCCTTGATCTCTTGGGCTCAAGCAATACTTTCGACTCTGCCTTCTGAGCAGCTGAGACCACAGGAGTGCTTTAAAATGCCCAGCTAAGTTCTTTGTTTGTTTGTTTCATTTGTTTTTTGTTTTTTTGTTTTATTTTGTTTAGAGACAGAGTCTTCTCATTTTGCCCAGCTGATCTTGAACTCCTGGGCTAAAATGGTCATTCTGCCTCAGCCACTCAAAGTGCAGATAATGAGATTATATGTGTGAGCCACCACACCTGGCCTAATTTTGTTTGTATGTTGGCTTGTTTACTTATTTACAATAGCCTTAGCAATGATTAATGTTCTTTGTACTTTTCTCCTTGGTTTATGGTAGTCCAAAGCTGGTAGCTGATTGCCTATCTAGTTCACTTATTCCGTATTTTTCTTGCTAGATGTATGTGGTTATACCAAGCTACAACAAACAGCTTCCCAATAATTCTGTTTTACATTATAAAGTCATTTATTTTCTTCAATTTTAGAGTGCCTGGAATTTTTATAATACTTATGAATATAAATATGAGAAGAATAACTCTAAGATCATAATGAGGTTCATTGGTATAGTCAATGTCAGAATGTTTCAAGTACTATTTCAACCATAATACTTTACTATATGGTTATTGAAACCAAATATCAAAATCAAAAGGTGAAATGGCTCTAGGACCTTTTGAAGACTGCATGAATAACTGCCTCTTGGAGTGGTTAACTGCTCTATAAAGAAAACAGTAGAGAAAACATTATGACTGACATTATGTCTTCTGCTTTAGACATTCCTGTATACACAGACACACACACGCACATGTATGTATAAGGTATGGACCTAAGTATCCGATAGATAGATATATATTTTTCATTCAACATGGGAATGGGAAAGAGATAAAATGATTGACATAGAGTCTTATGATATCTGACATAGAGCCAAATGATATATCTGATATATATACACACATTTATATATAAATATCTTTCTCATTCATCATATATATCAGTATGATGAATTATATATATATATCATATATATTATATATATGATGAATGAGAAAGAGATTAAATGGTTGACATAGAGTCTTAGGCACAAGGTCTATAATTTTTATTGCTATTGTCATCTGACATTTGCAAAGGAGAGAAAAGAGAGAGATGATACATTGCAGCCCCATTTCTTACCTTACTGCATAGTTTTGGGAAGGATCTTTGATAATGTTACTGAAACTTTACTAATGTTTGTTCCTAATAACTTAATTGGAAGCTAAAAATAGCCAACTGAAAATTATAATTGAGGAACAATAGAAGCATTCCAATGACACGACACAAACTAGATACTTTGCAACTTGCTGTGGCCTATTGGTATAAGACATTAACTTTGCTTGCCATGATACATCAAAAGAGAAATGGTTCATAGTGTTACAGTATTAGAAATGAGCTGATGCAATTTTGACCACTAGTCAAGAGTAATCAAAAGGATCTTTATCAAAAAAATTCTGGCATTGGTATGGTGAGAGATATGTAAGATTTTCTAGAAGCCTGGACACCAGATGAGAGGAAGCAGTTAATTATAAGTGTGTTAGACATTGTTCTCTTTTTGATGCTGTCCTCCCATAAGAATTCTATTATATATTTAGAGCAAAAGGAGATGGTAGAAAGAAGAGTTTCTTTGCAATCCAATAACCACATAGAGAATCAAATCACTGAGTAATGATATTTACATTTGCATCCTTCCTAAATCCTAGTGAAAAATTATTGCTTATACTTCTCATTGGTGTTATGAAACCTCTTGGAAGTGTCTTGACACTTTGAAACGATAAGGTAAAAGACATATAAAAAATTGGTAAAAATTTGTGGATCCCTTAAGAGAAGAGTATTATCTGGTTCTAAAGGCTGGAATATGGATATATAAATGAGAGTAGATTCAAAGGTCACAAAAGAAAAGAATGTTTGATAAAAATTGAAAACTTGAAGGGGTAGCTGATTCATGTGAGTCAGCCATGATGACTAGAGATCTACAAGCAGCATTTACAAGAAACTTTTTCTGTGCATAGAGTGAAGCTAAAGAAGGGAGTTATAAAAGAAGTGAAACCTCCTTTGAACTGAACTGGGATTTGAGCCAGTAAGAAGGCAGTTCAAGGGAGTTTCTAGGCATGAGACATAGGGAAAAAGTAATAAACCTTATTAAGGGTGTCAGGTGGCTTTAGGGAGTACAGAAAGTTTTGACCTTGAACTGTAGCAGATATACTTGGGAAGAATGCCAGATGGACTTTATTTCACCAATGATCAATGCAGCAGAAGAATGGTGTTAACTGCAACAGGGGTTGGATGCAAAGGTGAACTCAATAAATATAACCTGAAACCCCTTATCAATGTATGTAGTGGAGACAAGTTGAAAAACAGAGTATTATCATGCGTTTTTAAGCATTTTGTACCTCCCAGTGTAGAAGAACATTATCTCTCTAACCTAAACATTGCCAAGGCAATGTATTAAATTAAGGGTGTTAGAGATTAGAGTCTGCTCCCATTATAAGGTTCCTGCTTTTAGAGAGAAGACTTTCAAAAAGTGACAGTAGGAAAGTGCTAGGGTTGCAACAACAGCAAACTTAACTGAATTCTTCCTATGTCTTAGGCATTGTGTTAAGTGTACTACATACATTATCTTATTTAATCATGTGTACAGAATTGTATTTGATGTATGAAGTAAATAAGGCTTAGAGCAATTAAGTATAAGTCCAAAATCTGAAATACTTCTAATGACAAAGATGCGATTAAAAACGAGGTACATCTGAAGAAGTTGGCTAACCTCTAGTTTATAGCAACCAAAGATAAACTGTATGAATTTCTGGGGCACTGATCTGTAGAAAATGTCAGCTAAGCAATGTACCTGTCAAACTCTAAAATGGAGATATTTCATGACCAAAACAAATCCCTTCTGTATAGAGTGATTGGACATAGAACTTGTCTGCATTTGTAGTTTATGCCTTCCTCTGCTTTGTCAACGTTTCATAATTAATTGCATCCTTCACGTAGTTAGTAAAGCTTACCTGGAAAGATCATTGATTTTCTGATTCTCTAACAATCTGATCTTTGGTATGAACTCACACACTGCTTTCAAAATTTTCATATTTGAAAATGTAATTGTGCAATGCTTTGATAGACTAAAGAGTGAATATGAAAAACAGCAAACTTGAGCACTTAGGATTATATCCGGGATACTCATGCCAAGATAAGGAAATGGTGATATTGCTTAAATGGCTACGTCGGTATTAATGTAGGAACACAAGGAATACATAGGATGATATGCTGTCTAGAATGACACCCCTAAGCAAACACTGAACACATAAAGATAGATGTTGTACACATTGCAATATTTGGTATTATTTTTCTCTGACCTCACATGGGAGGCAAAAGCTGAGTCCTCAGTCCTTGGTGTCAGTCTAAGAAGCAGTGAGCCATCCACCTTATGTGTGAAGAGAATGAGATGCGGTATTTAACTGTACTTTATCTTAAATATTCTTATATAAACCCTGCTGCTGGTAGCTGTTAATTAAAAAAAAAAAATGGTGACTGGTAACTATCATCTATTTTTAAGTTGCTTATTTTTTTGAAAAAATACCAAAGAGCTTTTAATATAGTCTAGATTTTGCAGTTTAAAATATTTCAGCCAATTCTTGAAAATTTAAAATGACTACCATTTCTATATAGCGTGTTATTTTTGTTTTGTTTTAATAAAAAATAATCTTAACAGAGTCTTATCTCACTGTTTATCAGTGTTTTACTCTGGTCCTCAATTAATTAATGTCTTCTTTTTGGATGTTAGTGACGCGATCACAATCCTCTGTCCTACCCACTAACTTGAAAACATTTTATTTTCTTCATAAATTGTTGTGAACTCTTAAAATATTTCAAATATCTTTGTAGATCTTACATCAAAATTCATTAAAATGTTCAGATTTGATTTTATTCATTGTCATTTTAATATGAAGAGGCAAAGATTAACATTTAAAGACTGACAATATTCTATCTCTTTCAGATTCACAGCATAGTAATGTAGAATCTAAAGACGATAATCCATAAGCATCTGTCTTTGAGAAGTGAATTCAGATCTTGTTGCAGAACATAGAAGGTGAAGGTGACAATTTCCAGCTGGATGTGTAAAGAAAGTATCAACCTCTTTACATGCGTATTTTAGTTTTTTAGGGGGCCAGAAGTATTATGTAAGACATATAGTTCATATTTTTAACTATAATCTTTTCTCTTCCAGCATACCCAATGAGACATTATGACACCAATGTAGAAGTAAACCTGTTATCATTATAGTTTGTGTTTGACCACAAGAGCAGAAATACACATTTTTAAAATGACAACATAATTTGTTTTCTTTCCTTGTGTTTATTCATATATTTATTTGGTGCACATGTAGTCATATTTAAGTAAGTTGAAATAATATAATTGTATAGCATAATAGATACACTTTTCTTAAATTCATTTTTAATGTTTTTTAAAAAAATTCTCTGGAAAATTGTTAGTTAATTTTTTAAGCTATACTACCTAATTGCTTACTTGTATCACGGTGGAGTTTCAAGTGTTCAGGGGATTAAATTCACTGTCCCTTGAGGAACAGAAAAACTGAAACACAGTTGTGCCGCTTCATTAGGCTCCTAACCATACAGTGAGGGAAGAAAAAAATGAAACAAATAAGAGAAGCCTACCTTAATAAAATCTTCAAAGCCAACCAAAGACAAATAAATAAATACATTCAGAAAGAAAAGAAAAGGAAATATCTGCAGCATTTGAATAGGGTTGCATTGTAAAGCTTGCTATTAAATAAGTGTTGATTCTCATTGGGCTGGGTGGTTTTAGGCTTAGTTGCAGGCTCCACTTTTTTTAAAAATCTATTTAAATTCCAGTAGACAGATTTATGCTAATTATAAATCTGTATTTTAACATTTTCAATATATATTTCAATATCTATTTATTGAGAACTGTTATAAGTCAGAAAACTGGGCTTGAAAATAATATTAAAAACCAATATTAAAGAAACAATATTTGTGACGCTTATATTTTACCGGCATTAATTCGTACCCTTATTGCGAAAAACCTTTAGAGTAAATGCCATTGTAAACCGATTTTACAGTTAATAAAACTGATTATCAGATCATGTGTAAATTATTTGTTCATCGATGCAATAAAACCTTGGCAGGAACAAGTTTCAAACCCATGCATATACTTCTAGAACTTTGCTCTTAACTAGAGAGCAAGACACAGTTGTCAAAAGATGGCTCTAAAAGAATATAACAAAAACAATATAAAAACCAATCAGCTCTGGTAGAGAAAGTTTCTGCTCGGGTAATAATTACATGGAATAAAAGAGTAGGATTTTGCCAGGAGAAGAAAGAAACTTGAATACTTCAAATAGAAAAAGCATCAAGGCACCAACAATGTGCAAGGCCACAGGAAATTACCGGGCCTGAATAGGGAAGATAGAGAATTGTATGGGAAGAGTAGTGTGGCTTACGTTGAGAGGCTATGTGTGCAAGAAAGCCAGGAGCTTAATCATTTGCGTGAGAATGCTGTTGTCACCATCTGGGCCAGGTCATTCTCCTACATTAAACTTGAAGTCCCACGAAGGCAGAAATTATTTGTGTATTATTCACAATTTTTTTCAGCGTCGGTTTCAATGTCTTTTGCTCCCCAATAAATATATGTTAAATGAATTAATTAATAATTTAGATATGGCTTGATGGGTGGGTTGGGATTAGATTCTGCAGGAATTAAGGCTGTTTGGATGTTTATGAGGAAAGTGACAGATTGAACATTCTGTGTTTCTGAGAACAACTCTGTGATTCATTGAGAAGAGAACTTTGGAGTTAGCCTTCCGTGGTGATAAATGATAATTTATAAATAAGGTATAAGTTTCTAAAGCACTTCTGCTGCTGATTTATTATGTTATTCTAAGAAAACAATGAGTAATTCCTATTTTCTTCTCTGTAAGATGGGAAGATGAGACCATAAGCCATCCTGCCTAGAAAGTGTGTATAATGTGTTAAAGCCTGAGAGCCTGGGTAGTATGGCACTGACATTTATGCAAGGGACAAAACGTGGATTGTAGGGAGTTGGAGTAGAGGTCGTTTCTAATAAAAACCACAAAAGGAACTTCAGAGCTGTTATAAGTGGCTTATTTCCATGACCTAAATAAAAAGCTTGAGATAAGGGGAGAGAATGAGTTTTGCACTTTGGATAAATTTTAGAAAAGAATTGCCCTGAGGGAAATATCTCTAACTAAAAATCTTTGAAAATAGAATTCGTAGTCTGGGCTGTAGGCCTCTTTATTCAAGCAGTTCACTGGTACATTACATGATAACCCTAGTTTGTCCAACTGGCAAACTTACCCTGTCCCAGCTCACAATTATTTCAATACATAGAAGTGGTTATTAAATAGCTAAGGAAACTAGAGCCCCGATAGAGGAGTTAACAGTGAGAGAATTCAGAATGGTTTCAACTGTGTGCGTTAGAAGATCATAATGTTTATGATTCAAAACATAAATTGTTTTCCAATAAGTAAATCTTTCTTATGCTAATTTAAACTAGTTAATTCCTGAATATATATAAGAAAAAAGAAATGAGTAAAATTGATAATAATATTAATTCTTGAAAAGTACAATGTGGTTTACAGAATACCTACTGTTACATTTTCTTCACAGACAGCCTGTAAGAGGGCAGGTTCTATATTCATTTTCTCATTGCATGAAAGACTATACTGATTCATTATTCAGTGTTTTGCCCCAGGTTACAAAGACACAATAAATTTCAGAACTAAATACCAAATTTACAATGTCTCTCAAAGAACTAAAATATCATTTCCTGACTGTCTAACTCGGCTTCTACTTTTTATAAATACATTTTTAAAATATTGGTATTCTCCCTGAGCTGTGATACATATTTAGAATGTGAAGCCTTTGGCATTGCTCACAGAACCAGCAGCTGGAGTTCCTCTAACCTGATACATCTCAGCAGCTGCTTTCAGAATTATTGAAGCCAGACTCCTTTTCCTCTCTACTTCTGCTTTTCTTTGGACCTGTTGATGGGATGTTATCTTTTCTGCAAAAGCTGCAATGCATCTTTCCATAAATAATGCATTTATGGTAAGGCTTCAACTTGACTTTTCCTTAACCTTTTTGTTTTGTATCTTCTCCTTCCCCAGTGACACCTAGTGTTATTCTATTTATTTCTGTTTTGTTGTCCAAGAAGGTATCTTTACCGTGGAGATAAAATTAACGGAGATCATTATTGTTTCCTGGTATCCATCCATTTCTGAATAGTGTATGTAGCATACCATGTTTCTTACGTGAATGAAATGAAATAATTTTTTGCTCTTAATTTTCCTTTTGTAATCTTGTACCAGAAAAGGGCTGAGTCCATATTTTCTTTGAAATCTTTTACCATATATTTGTAACATAGTACCAAACAATTTTTTAAAGATTGATGCATACATAAATGAGAAGTGTCATGATATGGTTGATGAATTCCTATGACAGCTCAGAGGAGTGGAGGATAATTTGAGCCTAGGGTGGGCAAGGATGGCATGGAGGAAGTAGCATTTTAGATCAATATTGAATAAAACTATGATGTGCTGTAATCTAGAGCATAGTGAGGTGGATAATAAGTTAGAAACTAAAGGAATAATATTTTGTTTGTTCCCAAGAGCTTAAGAATCTCTAATAGACTGATGATGCATTGTTTATAATAAATATTTGCTGATTAAATGAACCTACTCATACGGTTTAACTTAGTTTCTTTTTGATGGAGTAAAAAATGTAATTTTGTCTGGGAAACAATGGTTCAGATAAGACCACTGCTACTGAATGATGGGAATGAAGACATGGAGAAGTCACCTTTTAAACAAAAGATTATAAAAAGCAATGTATAACAAATGGGATATATTATCTACAAAAATTCTCCTTCGGAAATGACTTGTAATAAATAAATGTTGGTTATCATTTACTGTTTGATGGGTACTGTGTCAAGCTCTTCACATGCATTTTCTTGATGTTATTAAGGTTTATAACAAACATATATAGTACCAGCAGACACATTAATTGACAAATAAAAAAGAAGGTAGAGTGTGGAATAGTATATAAACATATGCATTTGATCCATGTCAGAAATGTACTCAACCTTTACTTTCAATCCTAGGAATAATGTACTTAAAAGAAAATTGTTCCTGGAATACAACCAAAGAACAACACCTTGTTTGTCTTCTCAGTTTCTGGCATTATCTCTTATTACTGAGCAATGCTGTCCCAGTGCTAACTCAGGCAACAGTTGGTTAGTACGTGGGTAATATATAGAATATAAATTATGGATATAAATTTGACCCTATCTTTTTTT
>CAUYLG010075153.1:0-41600 GCA_963573385.1 Cacajao melanocephalus | reverse complement strand
GAGAATCAAAGGAAACTGATGTTCCAGAAAGGTGTTCCACATTTATCCTGTAGCCCTCTAAGTACCCCAGATTGAGATAATATGAGGAAGATTCAGGCTGTCATGTTCAGTTTCCCAAGATCTGTTCCACAGAAGATGAGCAGATCTCACTCCAGAGACCACTGACTGAAGGGCAGTCTGGTGGTTCCAGAACCATGGAGAATTTGAAGATGAGGTGCAGAACACAGAAATTTTAAAAATGTTAAAGTCTCTCTGGAGAGTAGAAGCCTGGGAGAAAACCAAACCAAACCCATTCTCCCATTGCCACCCAGAGATACTGTCAATGTTTTGAGCTCACAGGGAAGTGTAGGCTTTTCACACTGTCAGTGTGTATGTTAAGGTGGTAAAACAGCCTGAAACCTCTTGATCCTTGGTCCCATAGTCTCCATTCCCCTTCCAGCTGGAAACTTGTTTTGTGACCAGAGGAACCAGAAATGGGTGAGAATGCTTAGGGGACTGGGTTATAAGATCAAAGGCTGGTCTTGCAGCAGTAATGACAGTTCCTAGGGGGACTGTGACATCACTACATTCCACTCCTCCCAGGGGAAGGCACCACAGAGTCTGCAGCA
This sequence comes from Cacajao melanocephalus, assembly GCA_963573385.1. Lineage (NCBI taxonomy): Eukaryota > Metazoa > Chordata > Mammalia > Primates > Pitheciidae > Cacajao > Cacajao melanocephalus. Next base: position 40,992 of record CAUYLG010075153.1, on the reverse strand, counting down.
GGCAGCCCCAGGAGTCACCAGCCCAAAGCGAACCAGAAATGACTGGTGAGGGGCTGGGGCTGGGGGACCCAGGTCTTTAGAGACATGAGCCCAAAAAGCCCAGGGAGGTCAAGCTTGGGGCAGCAAAAGGTGATTCCCAAGTATGGAGCAGGGAGCCTAAGGAGTTACCCACCCAAAGTCACCATGGCAAGGGCAGGGGCTGGGCTGCTTGCTGAAGGGGTGGGGCTGACTGACAAGACTTTGGTGGGGGGAGCCCAAAGGCACTGGGTTTGGGGGGCCTAGTCTGGTGTGCCTCAGAAGTCGTATGGACTCTGGCAGCAATCTTGCCATCAAAGGGGATCTGTGTGTGTTTTACCTTCTTCCTAGCCGAGGCCAATTTGCTCTGTCGAGTTTCTTCCAACATCAACATCTCGGGGTGGGGAAGGAGGTGGGGTTGGGGCCACATCAGCAAAATCCAAGCAAGTACTGGTAAGCAGCTCCAGTCACCTACCAGGCACTGTGTGACCCCACTAGAATGCAGAATAGGTGTGTGGCCTTAATGCTGCAAGCCCATTGGTCAATGAGAAAGATGAAAGGGAAAGGAGGCGTGGCCAGGCAGCAGCTGTCCAGAGGGACCTTCGGCATCACAAGGAAAGCTGCCTATGAAACTCCTGTCCCTGCACACTCTGAGAGAGGGGTGGGGTCCCCCACTCCAAGAGAAGGGAGGGGCCGGCTTTTGCTTTAAAAGCTTTAACTCTATCAGAGCATGCAGCCCCATGTTTGGGGAGGTGACAGTGTGGGGAGGTGACAGTGTGGGAAATAATCCCACTTAAGCCAAGGCCTCATGGAGCCCAGGGTTCCCTAGAGCCAGTAGAGAACTGGAGTCCACCCTGACACCCACTGACACCCTGACACGCGTTAGTCACTGTGCCCAGCCCTTTATTTTTCCTCCTCCTCTTCTTCTTCCTCCTCCTCCTCCTCTTCCTCCTCCTCCTCCTCCTCTTCTTCTTCTTCCTTCTTCTTCCTCTTCTTTTTCCTCTTCTCCTTCTTCTTTTTTTAGATCAGGTCTCCCTCTGTTACCCAGGCTGGAGTGCAGTGCTGTGATCAACCTTGCTGCAGCCCCAACCTCCTGGGCTCAGGCGATCCTCTCACCTCTGCCTCCTGAATAGCTTGGACCACAGTTGCACACCACCATGCCTGGCTAAATTTTTGTATTTTTTTTTTGTAGAGATGGGATTTTGCCATGTCGTGTAGTCTGGTCTCAAACTCCTAAACACTAGCGATCTCCCCATTTCGGGTTCTGCCAAATTGCTGGGTAACACGCGTTAGCCACTGTGTCCAGCCCTTTTTTCTTCTTTTTTTTCTTTTTTGTTTTGAGATTTGATCTCACTCTGTTACCGAGGCTGGAGTGCAGTGGCGTGACCAAGCTTGCTGCAGCCTCAACCCTTTTGGCTGAAGTGATCCTCCCACCCCAGCCCCTCAGTGACTGTGACCACAGGTCACACCACCACACCTTACTAATGTTTTGTATTTTTTGTAGACATGGTGTTTGCCATGTTGCCTAGTCTGGTCTAAAACTACTGAACTCAAGTCGATTAGGCCACTTCGGCCATTGATAGTGTCGGGTTACGGGCATGAGCAACTGTGCCAAGCACTCCTTTTTCTTTTTCTTTTTTTTTTTTTTTTTTTGAGATTAAGTCTCACACTGTTACCCAGGCTAAATTGCAGTGGCGGGATCATGGCTTGCTGCAGCCTCAACCTTTTGAGCTAAAGGGATCCTCCCTCCTCAGCCTCTTGAACAGCTGAAACCACAGGTGCACACCACCATGCCTAGTTAATTTTTTTGTATTTTGGTAGAGGTGAGATTTTGCCACGTTTCACAGTCTTGTCTCGAACTCCTGAGCTCAAGTGATCTACCCACCTCAGCCTTTCAAAGTGTTGAGTTACAGGCATGAGCCACTGTGCCCAGCTTTTTTTTCTTTGTTCTTTTTCTTATTTTATTTTATTTAGATCAGGTTTCGCTCTGTTACCCAGCCCAGAGTGCAGTGGCATGATCACAGCTTGCTGCAGCCTCAAACTCTTGGGCTCAAGCAATCGTTTCACCTCAGCCTCTTGAATAGATGAAAACACAGGTGCACACCACCATGCCTCGCTTTTTGTGTTTCTGGTAGACATGGGGTTTTGCCACATTTCACAGTCTTGTCTCGAATTCCTGAGCTAAAGTGATCTACCCACCTCGGCCTCCCAAATTGCTGGGTTATAGGTGTGAGCCACTGTGCCCAGCACTTTTTTCTTCTTTTTAATTGTTTAAATTTTTTTGTGATTACATCTCCCTCGGCTTGCTGCAGCCTCAACCTCGCATGCTCAAGCGATTCTCCCATCTCAGCCTCTTGAGTAGCTGGGACCACAGGTGCACACCACCATGCCTGGCCAATTTTTTGTATTTTTGGTAGAAATGGGGTTTTGCTATGTTGCCCAATCTGTTCTCAAATTCCTGAACTCAAGTATTCTGCCCACCTTGACCTGCTAACTTTAGCAGTGCTGGGTTACAGGCATGAGCCACTTTGCCCAGCCCTTTTTTTTTCCTTCTTTTTGCTTTTTTTTTGCGATGCATTCTCACTCTGTCCCCAGTCTGGAGTGCAGTGGCGCTATCTGGGCTCACTGCAATCTCTGCCTCCTGGGTTCAAGCGATTCCCCTGCCTTAATCTCCCAAGTAGCTGGGATTACAGGCGCACGCCACCACGCCCAGCTGATTTTTTGTATTTTAGTAGAGACCAGGGTTCACCATGTTGGCCAAGATGGTTTCAGCTCCTGAGCTCATGATCTGCATGCCTCCCATGGCCAATACATGGTGTGGAAGTCATTTTGTGTGTCCTCACAGGAAATTGTGTCTGTACGTGTGTTGCTACTTCCAAGTGTCAATTTTAATAGAGGTTTTGGCAGAGTGATAATCATAGTGTGATAAGTAGATACTCTCCACTTAGATTTCGTGTATCAGACATATACTAGGACATTATGACGGTTACTTGGTGCATTTGAAATTCAGTCATCCTTCCCTCACCCTGACCCAGATAGCATTTATTGCTAAAATGGCCTTTCTGGGTCAGGGGACATGATCTGACAATAGGATACATAATTTACACAAGGAGTGTTCCTTTGTATAGTTTTTACTGTATCTGAAGACAAATGATAGTCTGGGAAAGGGTTTTACAGTAACTCAAATTATCTGGGAATAAACAGTTTATAATTATTCTTTTTTCTTTCTTTCTTTCTTTTTTTTGAGATGGAGTTTTGTTCTTTGTTGCCCAGGCTGGAGTGCAGTGGCACAATCTTGGCTCACTACAACCCTGCCCCCACTTCCGGGATTCCAGCAATTCTCCTGCCTCAGCCTCAGGGAGCCTTGGTTGGGTCCCTCGGGTAGGGAGGGAACTGGAGGGCTCTGGCCTGTGACTGGAGGGATGGGGGAGAGATGGGACTGCGAGCACTTCCTGGTCCACCCAGCCCCAGGCCTGAGGTCAGCAAGGCAGGCTGGCACTGGAGCTCTGAGGCCTTGAATGCCACATGGAGAATTCAGAATTTACAGAGGATGTGCAGGGTCCCAGGGGCTCCCCCACCCTTTCCTCCCTGTTTTTCCTGTGAGCCCCACGTTCTATCCTGATCAAGGGGCCTGAGCACCCAGACCTTCACAGCACTTCTCTGATGAGTAAGATAACAGACAGGAGATTAAGGTCTGGGTCTGGCAGGCCACACAAGGAGAGTAAGATGGCATGAGCCCCGCCTCCACCTGAGCTTGGGCTGGGAGGCAGGAAAGAGCAGGCCAGCTTGGCCCCCATCCCTGCAGCTGGGGAAGCCTGCCCTGGAAGGTACACAGGCAAAGTGCAGCATCCGCTGGCCCCACAGCCCGTGTGTCTAGGCAAATGTCTTCCTGGCTCAGCCCCTGAGTGACCTGCCTCTGTCCTGCTCCACCCCTTGGGGTCCCACCTTGCCCGCTGCCAACCCACACTCCAGGACCCTTTGGGGCTCCACATACCCCCTCCTCTGGCGCTGGAGGAGGGACACAGGATGACCCCCAGTGCAGCCTCCTCTTCCTGCCCCAGGGAGCCAAGTGGGATGGAGCAGATGGGAAGCCACAGCCCTGGACTGTCAGTGGAGAAGGGTCCCCTCTGTGCGGGGAGGCGCATGGAGGATGTGGAGAGGGGCAGGACTCTACCATGGCACAGCAGTTGTAACTGCAGCTGGACTGCAGGCCTGGCAAGGCTCAGGAGCTCAGAGGAGGAGGGGAACGCTGGACTGAAGGGCCAGGGAGGTCCTGGCAGAGGGGGCTGAAGCTGGCTCATGACAAGAGGAGTATCACCCGACCTCCTTTCTGTCCTGGACACTGCGGGTGTTTTAAAAGTATTATTGTTGAAATATTTATCCATGTGAGGCCAGAATTCCCACTGAATTTATTTCAGGTACCAGGATGGGTTAGTTCAGGTCCTGGGCTGGCCTCTGGTGAGAGGGTAGGGCAGGGGAAGAACAGTGTGAGAGACAGCCCAGGCCTAGCCTGGCACACAAATGCCAGACTTGCCTACCCTGACCCCACACTGAGCCCTGACACTTGTCACAGACTCCGCCCTGGTCCTGGCCATTCTCTGAGCCCTGATCTTAGAAATAGGCAGAATCCTGACCCTGGCCCACACAGAGCCCTGGTCTCCAGTTCTTGATTGAATTTTCTCTCAAATTGTCCCTGGTCAGGGGAGGGTGCTGGTGGGAAAGGGAGAATGTGCCTGGCTTCCTGCATCACTCCCCACTCCTGGAGCCTGGGCCCTCTGCCTGATGGCATGGAATGGCCTTCAGGTGTGTTTCTGTCCCTTACCTCATATCATGTCCCAGGTAGCTGCTGCTTTCCCCATTGTTGCCAGGCGGGCCTCAGAACCCAAAGAATCTCTAGCAGAGGCCCAGCAATGCCAGGGCCCTGCCCCCCAGCTTTGGCTCCAGCCAGCCAGATCTGGAGGGAACAGGAGATGAGGATCTAGTGTCCTAGGGTGTGGGCAGGGCCATCAGGGACCAGATCTTCCTGGCCCAGAAAAGGGGGTGGCCCTGCCAGGCCCAGCAGGGGTTGGGCAGAGGGTGCTGATGCTGCTTTCACCCCTCCTCTGTGGGACACCAGCACCCTCACACACAGAGGCTTCTCAGCAGTACCAGGTCCACCAGGTGAGACCTGGGCATCCTGGGGGCACAGGCAAGGGAGGAAGATTGGGGGTGCTAGGGTGGGTTGGCTGGCTGGGAGATGGGGTCACGGCCCATTAGATGGGTGGCCATGGAAGGGCTTGTGGGAGAACAGGGGCCAGTGAAACCAGGACTCAAGGTAGAAGTTGCCAAAGGCTAAGCCTCCCTCCCTGCCCTTGGGAAGCCATCCATCCCCACCCCCACCTGGCCAAGCTGGCCCCTTCACAGCTTCTCCAGAGGAGCCAGGAAGCAGCAGAGGATGCCAGCTTTCCAAACAGATGAGTGTGGTGAACCGGGAGGAAGAAGGGCTGTGCTGGGAGACGTGTACGGCCAGGGCTACAGGCCTTGCGGAGCGGGGTGGGTCATGGAGGATTGCTTGTCCTTCCTTGGAAAATATCTCCAACTGGGAGGGGAGACAGCTGGGGAAAGGGGTATCCAGGTAGAAGGAGCTGGGTGGGGTCAGGAGGCTTCAGGGAGGACAGGAGTCTGGCCGAGGCCCTCTCCAGGTCTGATTTCCTACTGAAGGGTTTCAGCCATTATCTTCCCACCAGAGGAGGCTCTGGTGACCTGGGACAAATCATGGCAGGGTCACACAGACACCAGGAGCCTGGTGAGAGAGGCTTTGGAAACTCCCCAGGACCTCAGCAGGTGGGGTAGGGGGCTAGGTCTGAGGCCTGAGCCATCCCATGAGATGCCAGCCTCCCACCCTGCCTGTCCCCTGGCAGCTCTCTGAGCCCCTTAGGGTTGCCATGGCCCTTCTCCTGTGTCAGAGGCTGGGGAGGGGCAGGGGCATGAGAGGAACGCGCAGGGAACCTGGGAAGGACCGCTCTACCCAGGGGCGCCCACCTCCACACACAGCCTGCCTGTCCGGGGCTCTGATCAGGATTCCACATGGGAAAAGCGCTGGGGGAGGGGGACTGTTTTCTTCTGATCTGCCCCGCTCCAAACCCCCACACAGCCTGATGGAATGGGACAGGAGCTGGCCAGGGGATGGGGCATGGCTGTTAATACCAACACCTCCCAGTGAGCTCCACACCAGCTGGACACAGACAGAGCTCCCACCACGGCCACAGTCAGCACCTCCAGTGTCCCCGCAGCCACCATCCTCATGACTGCGCTCACCACAGCCACGCCACACCACACCCAAACCCACACTCACACCCCATCACCCGCACAGCCGCCACCTCCATGGGAAGACTGAACAGGACTCTGAACTCCTTCTCAATGTGTTTTCAGGCCCGTCACTGCCCAGGCTGGGGGGCAGGCTCATGCCATCCCTATTCAAGACTGCAGCCGCAGAGGTCAAGGGCTTTGCTAGAGGCCACCTGGCGAGTTAGGGCAGCCAGGTGTGCACCCCCAGCCGAAGGGGTGGATATGTGGGAAAGGCTGGGCAACATGAGTCCTTTCTTGCAGGGAAATTCGAGAGGGTGTCTTCGTGTTTGCCACCTGCTTCTGAAGCCTCAGTTGCCTAGAGTGCCTTCAGCATGGGCATGCAGCGGCTTCTGGCTGCTGGGATTCTGCTGGCTGGTAAGGGAGCAGCGTGGGGCGGGTGGGGCGGCTGGGGCTGGGCCAGGGGTCCTCCTTCTCAGTGAATTTCCACATCTGGGCTGGCCTTCGTTGTCCTCATGTGGGTTTGGCTTGAACAGCATGGGGGATACCAAGATGGGGCCAGGGTCCACTCCTCAGTCCCCCAGGCTTGGGGCTCCCAGACGGCACTCAGGGTGACCAGCTGTGGGGAGCCTGGCACAGAGCAGATCCTGCATGGGTCTCAGTGTACCCTTGTAGGTAGGTGTGGAATTAGCCCCCAAGGCTTTCAGAGATGCCCCCCACCCTCCTCCAACATACCTTTAGGTCCAGCCTTCACCCTTCTGTGCTCTGAGGATGTGCTAAGGCAATAGCGTTATCTTATGCTGAGGACTGGGCAGCACTTCCCAGCACCCTCAGGCTGGCCTGGACCTCATGGGTCATTGGAACAGAACAGTCCAGGGCCCCAGCCTGGAGACAGCATCCCCCTGGGGAGCTCTTGAGGCCTTGGGGGAAGGGCCCTGCGATGGGGTAGAGTTGGGGTGGGAGGCACAGAGGGTCCTCGAGGAGTGTCAGGGTCCCCTCCTGCTTCCCTCAGCTCTGGTGGGTTAGGATCAGTGCACTTACGTGGGGTAGCTCAGTAGTTTGGGGCTGGAGCTGGGCCAGGGTTTGGATCTCCGAAAACCCCCCCTCCTCGAAACGAGGGAGGCAGCAGGGAGTGTGTGGCATCTGAGAGGCTGTAGGCAGTCCCACCCCAGCCCCCTTGGTGGCAGGCAGAACTGGCCTCTCCTGTTTGCAGCTCTCTGGATGGTCTCAGCCTCCGCTCAGATCCTTCCTTCTACTCACAAAGACCCCGGCTGGCCCCCCTCAGCCCCTGGCACATCTGCTTTGGAAGGCAGCAGCAAGAAGGCACTCCTGTCGCTGAACCTCCTGCCAGCCATGGCTGATGGAGCCTCTCTCAGTGGAGAGGAAAGAGGAGGCTCCCAGCACAAGGGCAAAAGCCCTCTCTCCCAAGGTGTCTGGGGACCAGGAAGCCCGTGTTGCCTTGTCTTCGGATTCCCCCTCAGACCAACCTGTCGCTTCAGGAAGTGCTGGGTCTCGGGCAGGGCCCCACCTGGACCACCCCCTTCAGTACCAGCCTGGCCTACAGTCCACAGAACCACTGAGTCCCAGCCAGCATCCTCAGTGGCTGGACCTGCAGAGGAGACAGTGGTCCCTGGATCTCCAGAGATTGCTGCCACATTCCCACCACCAGCTTCTCCTGGTCCAAAGCACCTCTGGTCTGGGCAAAAGTCCAGTGGGGCCCCTGGGTTGTCTGTGACAACCCATGCTCCTGCCCCTGCAACCCTGAGGACACCTGGCACCCCTAGACCAACCCAGCAGCCAGCTGGAACATCCTCTGCCCCCACCACCCCTGCACCCATATCTGGATCCCCACTGCGGCTGCCCTGGCTCGCCAGCAGGCACACCTGCAGTCCCCGTGGCTGGATTCTGTCAGGGGCCAGCAGCTTTGGCCCGGAAGCCTCCCCATTGCTGACATTGGTTTCAGGGGCCTCGGGGGAGGCTATGTCCTCAGAACCCCCTGGCCCACTTGAGTTTGCGTCAATCGTTAACACGCTGGCAGTCACAGAGCCTCTTACCCCTGTGGCTCAAGGGTGGTCAGCGTTGGCCGTGACCTCCCCAGTCCTCACAGGGGTCTCGAGGTCACACGGAGAGGCTGCGGCTTCCAGCCAGGGCCCGGGGCCCAGTGTTTCTCTGACGTTGCCATCAGCCTCAGCAGCACCACCTTCACAGTCCTTACTGTCTTCCCCATGCCTCTCGCCTGTGTTGGCCCCACCCTCATCCCCACTACCCACTGTTCCATCTTTGTCACTGTCACTGTCCCCACCACAACTGCCATTTCAGTCATCAACTGAATCCCTGTCCCCAGTCCTGGCCCCGGTTTCCCCTGTAAGTATCAGAGCTGAGACCTCTGTAGATCTTTCTGTATCTGTGTTCCCACCCACAAGCACAGATTCTCACACTGATACCTCCAGCCTCCCACCCACCCCACCACCCGTGACAGTTGCAGAGCCAGCCACTCTGCAGAGGACAGTCCAGCCTGAGCCAGGGGTCCCTGCCAGCCCAGCTCCCACAGCTACCCTCCCTGTCAGATGTTCTTCCAGCCTTCCCTCTGCCCTGCCCAGCCCTGGCTCCCCAGGAGTCCCTGGGGGTGCTGACCTCATCCAGTCCTCTGCCCTGCCTCATCACAGCCAGACCTTCTCATGGCGGGACTCAGTCTCCTCCACCCCAAGACCCAGTCACGTGACCCGCTCCGTGACCTTTGTAATCACCAGTGAAGCCTTCTCAGCTGCGCTCTTGAACCCTGCCTCCCAGAAGCACCGGCTGCTGCATAAGAGCATCAGCCACCAGGTGAGGGCCTCTCCTCTGGCCCGCAAGTGGCCAGTGAGGCAAAATGAGGCAGAGTTCCTGCAGTTCAAACCAAAGCCACTTCCACCTCGATTCTGCACCAGCCAGCAAGTGCTATTTCTTGCCTGTCGCACAGGGGGAACTCTGAGTCTCTCTCTACTAGTTTATTGGTTCATTCCCTCATTTATTCAACTCATTTCTTGTTACTACTAATTGAGCACCTACTATAGCAGTTATGGTGCTAAGTGCTGGGAGCATACTGGTAAGCAAAAGCAAGCAAGGCCCCTGCCCTCAGGGAGCCTGCAATCTGGAGGAGGGACAGCCCTACAGTGAGTGATCAAACGAATCCAGATGTCACTGTAGTTGAGATATGCTATGGAAAGGGGAAGTGCAGACACGATAGGCAGCGAGAGGGGGCTGCTGGGGAGGGGCTGCCCAGACAACACCTCTCTGAGAACTAGGAATTTAAGCTGGGACACAGAAGGTGGCCAGATGAAACACAGAGGGGCTTTCTAGGCAGAGAACAGCACCTGTGAGGACCCTGAGGTGAAGAGGCGGTCAGAGGCAGCAGAGGCGGAGGGACACAGGGGAAGGGGCTGGAAGGAGAAGGATTTGGAGCAGGGGTGGGAGAGGGAGAGGGGGAGGCCTGTTAGGAGCAGGGCAGTCGTCCAGGTGAGAGGTCTGCATGGCAGACCAGCGTGGCAGCTGTCCAATGACTGCATTGGAGAGCAATTTTCAAGAAAACAGCGGAGAGAGAAAAACCTAGGAAGGCTGGGTGTTAGCTACAGCCTCTGCCTCCTGGGCTCAAACCATCCTCCCACCTTGGCTTCCCGAGTAGCTGGGACTATAAGCACACACCACCACGCCCGGCTAATTTTTGTATTTTGGGTAGAAAAGGAGTTTTACCATGTTGTCCAGGCTGGCCTTGAACTCCTGGGCTCAGCAATCTTCCTGCCTCAGCTTCCCAGAGTGTTGAGATTACAGGCATGAGCCTCGGCGCCCTGACAGACCTTGAGACTTTCAGCAGAGGGTGATTCGCAGGTTATCTGTGGCTGCTGTGTGAGGAGCAGCTTGGGCAGGGCCAGGGAATTCCAGGTGGTCCGTGAGGGGCCACGACAAAAGGATGGAGGGTGGACGAGGGTAGGTGGTGGGGTGCAGTGTGGGGGCGGGTTAGGGTAGGAGGGAAGGTGGCAGTGGGTGGCACGTGCCGGCCTTCCATGCCTCTGCCTGTTCTCAGCTCCAGTCCCTCTACCAGGAGGCCTTCCCCAGCTTCCAGCGCATCGGTGTCCTGGTCTTCAGGTGAGTGCACACGGCTCTCAGGGCCCACCCCTCAGCCACCAGCTGCTCTGACCCTTCTCAGCCACAAGGGCACTGTCCCAGGTGCCTAGCCCTGCCTCTTCCACCCCCTGATCAGGAGCACCCCAGGGGAGAGGCAAGAAGAGCCATGGACAGGCAGGGAGGAGGCCCACGTCTGATTCTGCCACTGGCTATGCTGTGTGACCTCAGATGCCCTTTGAGCTACCCTGAGCCCTGATTCCAGCTGCAGGATTTGAGCAGGAACGCCAGGCGTTGTCTGAGTGCAGTGGGGAAGGCAGGGGCAGCAATGGCAGCAGGCATGTAAATGATATGCAAATGAATGCAAATCCCTTGGGCGGGGCCCTCGACTCTGAGCATCTGGGGGAAGAGGACGCTGGGGAAGACATTGGAGAGGAGCCCTGTAATGGCATGAGAAAGGCTGAAAAGGTCCAAATCACTGCAGCCCCACTTGAGTTGTGAGCTGTGTTTACTTTGAATCCTGAAAGTAATTTAAAGGCTCAAATGCACCCAGGGACAGGAAGCTCACTCTCTGTCCAGGTCATGTTCCAGAGCTGCTCAGTTTTCCCTTTTAAAAACTGAAGCTTTCTTCTATGACATCCCTGCCCTGGGCCAGAAGAGAAGTTTTCTCTCCCCAACTTCAAGACGTGTAGCACATAAGTGCTCACGGTAAGGACAAAAGTTATTCTGGACTCTTGTTTCCTGGTTCCCCCCAAAAGCTTCTTCAGTGCCCTGCTGAGGCCAGGCTACCTCCTCAGGACATGGGCAATTAGTCCATCTCCCACTAGCTTTCAGAGATTCTTCAGGCCTGTCACCTCCCTCTCTCCAGAGCCCCTGCTCCTTGTGATGCAGCCAAAGTTCTTTTTCTCAGTGTGACCCAGATTATCGTCCTGAGAGCTCACAGCCAGCTGTAGCCTGACTGGGTAACCTGCCCTGGGCTCTCCCTGGGCGGGATTCATGGTATTCCCATGACAGCCAGCTTGCTGGGGTGTTCAAGGGAACTCAGTTTCATTGAGTGGCTGGAAAAGGGATCATTAGTCCCCTTGCACCAAGGAGGCAGCCAAGGCCCAGAGGGGTGGGGCGACCTGCCTGGAGTCACACAAGGAAGCTCTTCTCTGTGTGGCCCACGGCTTCCCCTGTGGACTTTGCTCCCTTGGGATGCCAACTCTGCATCAGCCAGGCCCCCACTGGACGCACATGACCCATCATGCCCCCACTGGCCCTGGCTGAGGATGCGGCTCTGCCCCCACAGGCCTGGCTCTGTAGCCGTGAACGCCTCCCTTGTATTTGGGGGCCATGCCCCAGGCCCTTCTCCCTGTGAAATCCTCTGGGCTTTGTATCGCAAAGTGAAGAGCTCAGGGCAGATGCTGGGGAAGCTGTCACTGGCTGAGAACAGCCTCACCTCTGATGGTGAGCCCCATCCCCAGCCCCTACCGCAGTGCCTTTTCACCTGCCCAGGGGTGGGGGGCACTGGGTGGACTCCCTAGAGGGATTCAGCTTCTGCCCTGACCCTGAAGCAGCTGGCGGTGCAGGAGGTGAGGAGGGTCCTGGCACTTCCAGAACTCCTACCCATGGCTCTACAGGGGCTGACCTGATCACCCTGGCCCGGGAGACCATCAGTATCCGCTTCACAGCCATGAAGCCCTTCCTGCCGCAGCTCCTCGTACGTGGTTCTGTCCCCTTTGTCCTGCTGGAAGGGCAGATCCTCCAACAGGTGAGGTGGCCTGTTCTACCCCTTCTGGGCCCCAAGACACTCACTATGGAAGCAGGCCTCCCAGCATGCAGGCAGCACCCAGCTGTGGCACTGTGGGGGAAGGCAGGCATGGAGGGCACCATGCCATGCCCTGCCCTGGGGGAGAGGGTGGTCTGAAGGAGAACGTGACTCTGTCTGAGTAGGAACACAGCCAGGCTCTGTAAGCAGACACCCCCACCCAGGACACATGTTTCAGGGTGTGTTCCCTCCCAGGTCCTGCCTCCTGCCTCACCTGGTCCCCTCCCCACACTGGGTCTCAGGAGAGACAGCTCCCAGGCCTGCCCCGACCTCCAGGCTTCCCCACAGGTCACGTCAGTGGTGTCAGGATTCTACAAGGCGAGTCCCCAGGAGAGGCCCCTGCTCCTCTTCAGGTGGGTGGGGTAGCCCTCCCATCCCCAGCCTGCCCTGCTGCTCTCTTGGGGCCTGTCCTGGGGCATAAGGAGGCAGCTCTGTCCCAGAACCAGGATGTAGGGATGTAGGTTTGGACTACCTGGGAAAGGACATTGTCCCAGGTAGCTGCAGCTTGGCTGTGTAAGCTGACTCTGCCTACCAGGCAGGGAGCCCAAACGCTGGAGGGTGTGCATGGTGGGGACACTCTACCTGCTTCTAGAAATGTACTAGAAAGAGCTTGTGACCCCTGCACTCTCCTCTTGTGCTTCTCCAGCAATGCAGACCAGTGGGTGGGAGTATATATCGAATACAAGTTCCAGACCCCCGTCCCTACCCACCTTCAAGGCCTGGCTAATCACTTAGCCCAAAATATAAGAGACCCCATTCTCCAGAAATCCAGCATCGTGGCCAATGGTGAGTTGGGGCTGCGACCCCTGTGTGTCTTTGGGCCAGCAGGCTCTTCCCTCGCTGTTCCCCTTCCAGAGAATGGGCAGAATTTCCTTCAGACAATACTTGCTCATGTGTTGGGGTTACAGAGAGGAACAGGGCATAGAGCTTTAGCAAGGAGCTGGATAGAGGCAAGAAGCAGCCAGGATCAGTGGGACAAGAGGGTCCAGCCACCTCCAATCGCCCAGGACCTCACTGAATCTTCACATGCGGGACAAGATCTGTCCCACCAAGTCAGGGGCCAAGGCACTCAGCTCTGTCCCAGTGCTGGGATTGCGGGAAGCAGTTTTTCCTCTTGGGGCCTCCTGATGGGACAACTTCTGCAAGCTTGTGCCGTCCAAACAGGGAGAGCCGCTCCACACCACGTCAGGAGAGCGCTGTGTCCGGTCAGTGCCTCCAGCTACACACAGCCCGGAGCTGCTCTCCAAGGACCCCTCAGCCACAGACGGTGCTGGTCCTCCTACAGTGCTGCCCCCCCACCCTGCAGCCTTCTGGGGGAGCAGTCAGGGGTGCCTCCTTCGGGCTCTGCCCTTGCACCCACTCCTACACAGCTATTCTCCATGCCGGCAGCTCCAGAGACCAGACTAGTTTGGGCCTCCACCTCTGCAGGCCCGAACCACCATCTCTTCTGCTCCCCAGGGAGCCAGCTCCCAGCAGACCGGCAGCATTCGCTCTTCACTCCCCAACACAGAGGGCCCATCACAACCCTCTCGACAGACGGTAGAGCTCCCCACACGTCCTCGTCAAGAGGGCTTTGGCCATAAGCCCTGTGACCTCCTCCCAGGGAGTGAATTTTCTTACATGTCTCCCACCAGAGCAGGGACAAAACAAAACATAAAGACAGCAAATGTTAAATTATCAGCAACATTTCCTCCTAGCATGAGCTCTAGGGGTGAGCAGTGTATTCCACTGGATGGATTAGTGCAGGGGGCAGCAAATGTTTCTGCAGAGGGCAAGATGGGAGCTCTGTCAGGCTCTGCAGGCCAGTGGGTGTCCGTTGCCACCTACTCACACCCTGCCCTGAAGCAAGAAAGGAAAGCAGCCCCAGGCCACATGTCAGCAAACGAGCATGGCCACATCTTGAAAAACTTTCTTTACGGACCTGGAAGTTTGCATATCATGTACTTTTCATGTGTCACAAGATATTATTATACTTTCCATGTTTTCAACCATTTAAACATGTGAAAGCCATTCTTAGCTCATGGGCCACACAAAAACAGGCAGCAAGGAGTTTGGCTCTTAGACCAACAGCGGCTGGCTCCTGGACGGAACATGAGAGCTTGGGTGTGGGTCCCACCCTAGGGCTTCCAGCAGAGGGGCACAAGCTGATGCCGCCTCCACCCCTGTGGTTCTAGGGGAGAAGGCAGAGCTGGTGCTGTCTGAAGTGTGGCTGCAGATCCTGGGCCAGCCCCACACCAAGGCCTTGGAGGACAGAGCCAGCCCTGAGTTCTGGGCACTTCAGGGGCAGCTGAGCAGATGGGTGAAGTGCTGGGATGAAGGGGGCTGGGGAAGAGGCCCCAGGGGAATGAGGGATGACTGCACAAGGCTTTGGTACAGCTGTGACCCTCTTCATCCTCTCCTGACCCCCCAGCTGACCCTCATCCTCAGACCTCTGCAGAACTTTGACCAAGTGGTGGTGGAAGAGTTCCGGTGGGTCTGGGGTGGCCCTGGGTGACCCAGAGCTCAGACCTGGGTTCTGGGGTTCAGGGCAGGAGGCTGGAAGAGATGACCTCCCCTAGCCCCCCAGGCTGTCCAGGACCCTGAAGTCTGCAATGACCCTTCCACCAGGCTGGACCCACTGACCGCCAGAGTGGGAGCCACCTTCTTCAGGGAGGCACCAGCCCAGGCCTTTGTGTGGGACCATGTGCGCCAGGGTCTGCACACCCTGTGGGAGGCAGAGGGCCTCTTGGCAGAGATGGTCATTCCAGACTTCGGTCAGTACCTCCTTCCCTCTGCAGGCCCCCTCCTTCTGTCCATTGGCCTCCTCCCTCGGACTCGCTGCCTCCTCATGCCCTGATCTGAAGCCTGCCTCCCCTCCTTATGGAGCCCTCCAAGCTGCCCGTAGCCCCAGCTCTCTGGTCCCGCAGCACCTTCTGGGTCCAGACTCTGCCTTCTCAAAAGTCTGGGAGGCAGGGACCCGCCTGGCCATGGCCTTCTTGCTCTGCTCCAGGCACCCCTAGCCCCGCAGCCTCCAGACCGCTGGACACCTCCTTCCCTGGCTATGCCGTGGCTCTCCTCATCCTGGGCCTCCTGCTCCTTACACTTGCCCTTGTCTTGGTGAGTGTCTGGCTAGGCCCGGGCTCCTTCCTGAGGGGCAGGCTGAGCCTTTGACCCCTCGACCCTTTGAGCCAAGCTGAGGGGTGAGCAGGCCCCTTTACACCCCTGATTCCCCCACCCAAGCCCAGCCTCTCCTCACCCTCCAGCTGGGGCCGCGGGGTTTGGGGCCCGGGGACTGGGCCTGATCCCAGTGTCCCCACCCTTCTTGTCAAGGTGCTAAAGTGGAGGGCATGCCTCAGGGTGTCCAGCCTGGGGCATAGAAGCGCACAGTGCAGTACAGAGGACGCTCTCCAGACAGGTGAGTGGAGGGCCCTTCTCCGCAAGCCCTGCCAGGTGTTTCTTCTGGATGGGGTCTGCTGCCCCCGCTGCCAAGGCCTCCTGCAAACACTCCTAGGGGGCTAATGCTGGCAGCACGGGGGTGTTGCAGTCAGTGTGTCAGAAAAGCTCCCGCTACTGTGGGCAGTGGCCCAGGAGGCTGAGCAGATTCCCCCAAGCCCACCCCACCTACCCTAGCCCGTTCCCAGCTGCCTCCCCCCAACCCTAGAAATGATGCTGGGAGCTAACAGAGACTGGCCTTAGGACCCAGGAGGCCAGGAGACCCGAGGCAGGGCACAGGAGGGTGGGAGGGACTCTCCCTTCCCTGACTTCCACCGCATGAGGGCCAGACAGTGGCACTCCAGGTCCGGGAAGGACATGTGTGACCCCAACTCAGTCTCCCCTCTGTCTCTTGGCCCTTCTCTGGATTCCCAGGCCAGGTGGAGGTGGGAGGAGAGGCAGCGCCATCCTGGGAGCACTCAGGCTCAGTCCTCACTCCTGGCCTTACTCCCTTTCCTCTACACACAGGTGGCCTGTCACGCTGCTGCTCCCTCTGCTGAAACTCCCACTCCAAACCTCTCCTCTCCCATCCTTCACCTTGCCCCATGGCTTCCACAGACAGCGCCTCAACCCTGAGGAATGAATCCGGAGTTCCAACACTGCTGCCTTTCCCAGGAACTCAGCCAGCGAGGGCCAGGCACCAGTCTGAGGTCACACAGCCAGGGGCTTCTTCCCTCCTAAGCCGCCAAGGACTGGACCTGCAGGGCTGGGACAGAGGCGGGATGGGGAAGCCAAGTCTTGTCAACCCACGCAGGGAGGCTGCTGCCATCCCCAAGGTACATAAAGCGGAGGACACCCCTGCTTCCCTGTCCACGCTCACTCAGGGCCCTGCTCCAGTGCTCGGGCTCACACTGGCCTCCCGGCCTCCATGCCACAGGTATCGGGCTCGTTTACAGAGGGGGAAACGGTGGCCAAGAGTCTCCTCAGTACACACAGCTAGACCACATGAAAGACTCAGGCGTAGCTGAGGGGTCTGCTGTCTCTGCTGCCAGGGAACACGCTTTGGAGAGGGAGGAATGAGAGTGAGCTGGGTGCTCACACACGGGGCACCGGGGGCTAGGGCAGAGCCAGCCAGGAGGAAAGGGCAAGGTCTGATCCTGTACATTCCCATCACAGAGCCCTCAGAGGTGGGCTGCTCAGGCCGCAAAACTCGGCAGCTCAGCAGCCCTCCCATGGCGCTCACAGGGCACCTTCATCCCCATAGAGCCAGGCTAAGTTTCCCTCCCTGGGGCAGGAACTCAGCCGCAGAGGCAGCAGGAAGGGGTCAGAAGCCTGCCTGAAAAGGGCTAAGGCAGAGGCACCCTATGCCCACCTGGTCTGGCCCAGTAGAACTGGAGGGACTGCCAATCCTAAGAGAATCGCTGGCCCTTTGGGGGTATGGAAAAGTCAGGAAGCAATCCAAAGTTGTGATTTCTAAATATTTAGACAGTCATCTGGTGTGAGGAGCTGGGAGGGCCCCAGGTAGAGCCCACAGGAGGAGGAAGAGTGAGAAGGAGAAGGGGTCAGAGTGGAAATGGGGGCTGCTGAAGCAAGGCCCACCCCACCTGGCCCCCCAAACCCAGCGGCTCTGATTCACTGTGCTGCAGCCAGGCCCCCGTGGCTCACATTTTCTGGCCTGAGGCAAGGCAGGCTCCCAGGGCAGAGACTGTGGCCACCCCTGTAGCCCCTCAGTGGCCTGGGGGTGGGGTTGTGGAAGGGCAGGTTTGGCCAACCCCGGGAAACACCAGGGTAGGAAAGGGCCTTAAGCTGGAAAGTCCCAGCAGCCCCTGCGCCCATCAGGACACCACTGAGACTTGGCAGTGGTGGAACCCAGGAATGATCTTTGAACCCACGACCTGGAAGAGGGAGCCAAGGAAAGTCCTGGCCCAAAGCCTCCCCTACCTGCAAGGTGTGGGCAGGCCCAGTGACGGGACCCCAGGAGCCCAGACCATGAGCTTACATGGCCAAAGACAGAGGCCAGCAGCACCAAGACATCAGAGACGGCGGGTAGAAAGGTCATCACATCGGGGTTGACTGCAGCCGGCATCAGGGAAGGGAGCCCCTGGGGTGAGTGTGGCCTGTCTGGAGGTGCCGCAGTGGCAACTGCACCACATGAGGAGAGAGGTCCACCTGGAAGAGTGGACCAGTCAGATGGACACCAGGCTGGATGGCCACCGCCAGAGCCTGCAGGACAGCAGAGGGGGCTGGGAAGGGACAGATGACAGCTGAGGGGCAGGGAATGCAGGTTCCTCCACACAGACATGCGAGGCTTCCCGAAGTGGGTCTCTCCCGTGGGGGAAAGGGGATACTCAAGACATACTTCCAGCCTACCTCAAACCCATCTCAGGCCACCACCAACTCACCCAGGCTAGTTGAATTGTCACAGTGACCCCAGAATGGCACAGCCCTATCCTCCAGATGGATAAACAGAGGGAGAGGTGCATCTCATAGCCAGGAGCTGGCACTCAGACCCAGATGGAACTGCAGTGCTGCCTCAGTGGCTCTGCCTGCACCTCCTCCAGGACTCAGTTCCCACTAACAAGTGAGCACTCAAGTGCAGATGAGATAGGTGCTATTAACCCCATCCGGCTGCTGGGGAAAGGGAAGCAAGGCACAGATGAGTCTCCCAAGGCCCAAGTGACAAGGCTGGTTCAACCCCATTTATCTCGGCCACCACATCCCCATGGCAGAGGCTCTACTGGGATCTAAACCTGGAAGGTGGAACTCCTCCCGATGCCCCACCCAGGGCACAGCATGCAGCCCCATGTTTGGGGGGGTGACAGTGTGGGGAGGTGACAATGGGGGAAATAATCCTGCCTGGGCCAAGACCTCACAGAGCCCAGGGTTCCCTAGGGCCAGGAGAGCCTGGAGTCCACCCTGACACCTATCGGAAAGCTGAAATCCACACCTGCAGGAGACCAGGAAAGGGGTTCAGCCTCCATTGCACCTGCAGTAAGGTGAGACAGGCACAGGTGTGCGCCCTGCTTCCAACCAGCCTCAGGAGGGCGGCAAGCAGATCTCCTGCCTGACCTTCCTCTCCTGACTCCCCAGAGCAGAGGAGAAGGGGCAGCCGCCCATCAGGCCATTGCCTAGTTTGAAGCCACTGAAGCTAGGCCCCAACAGGTGAGTGTGACCCCTGACTATCCCAGGCATGGCCCAAGGCAATCATGTCTCTGGTGAGGACCTGGTGGACGGATGTGATGTCTCCAAGTGGCTCTATAAACCTCTTATTGAGGATAATCAAGGAAATGGGCAAGACCATCATGCTCAGCCAAGAACCTGGCAGGCCCAAGGGAAACCAGGGACAGACAAAAGTCAGTTTGGTTCCAGGCCTGGCCCTGGAAGGATGGTGGACTAGGGGCTAGCCACAGTGCACGGGAATGGATGGCCACGGGCTGGGTGGCCAGGGCTGTCAGCTCCCGCTGCACCTGTAGAACGTCCACCCAGGCCTGGCTCTGCGCTCACGCTTCTGCCTAGAGCCACAGGTGCCTGGACACCAGCATGAAGTAGGGATGGTGGTAGGAAAGGCACTTGTAGCCACATGTGGGCACGTAAGCATGGGAGAGAGGGGTATTGTGGCACAAAGAGACCATAGAGGCCAAGAACTTCAGCAGATGTGACACCATCAATAAACCCCCTGGTCCTGGGTCACATCAATTAAGTCAGAGCCTACCCTGACCCTGAAGCTACAGCTCAGTTGGGTTCAGACTCACAAAGAGATGTTAGTGCTGGGCAGGGAGCCCGGCCCAGCCTGCGATGTCCAGCAAAGCTGTGTGCTAGACAAGAGTCTCTGAAGATGAGTCCAAGACAAGGACAGCTGTGCCTGGGCAGGGAGTGGGGGAAATGCCCAGGGGACAGGCATTTAACTGAGGCCTGAGGACCTTTAACTGGGTGGGGTGAGGAGGCTGAGGACCTTTAACCAGGTGGGGTGCCAGGTCAGGCCGTGCAGAAGAGAAGGTGGCATGGCAGCAACTGCCTGAGGCCAGGCTATAAACCTAGGGGCCACCTTGTGTCACTTAAACCATGCTGCTGCCCAGACAGCATCCTTCACATGCGAGAGGCAGGGCTGGGAGGGTCCCCAGGCCGCTCTTCCCTCCTGCCCCAAGCTGGTTCTCATCCTTCACCAGAAGGAAAGTAGTCTACCATGGGTCACAACCTGCCATGTTCTCTGTCACCTGACAGAAGGGGCAGGGGGAGCTGAGCTGGGTGAGGAAGAACCTAGGTACCAGAGCTAGAAGACTGTTGGGGAAAACCTTGAACCGGACCAGGACCTGAGCTCTGCCTGGCTGTGGTGACTCTGAGCCAGGTAACCCTACTTAGTCTCAGTCAGTCACTCTGTCTCACGGGGGGTGTCAGCATTACCTTTGGAGTCAAAGTAGGTAAGCCAGGGTGACCAGAGTCCCCAGTAGGAACCAAGACCAAAGGATGCAGGGATCTGGCCTTTCCCTGAAGGTCAGGCTGGATGAGGGGGCTGTGTGAAGCCGGGGCAGCCCAGGGCCTTGCCCTTCAGGTTACAGGCATCTGGGTCCTCGTCTAGACCCTCCTATGCCATCCAGAGACCCAACCGTAGGGACAGTTCCTCCCAGCTGGTAGCAGAGAGTCGATCCTTGTACTCACCCCACCAAAAGCTCTGAAATGAGGGGCCTGTGGGTGGGGAAGACTCCTCAGCAAAAGGTTCTCAGGGGCAGGGGAGGTTTGAGCTGGGCCTTAGGGTAGCCAGAGGGGTAGGTGACAGGCCCCCTCACAAAGCCTGCCGGGGAACACAGGAGGGACACAGGTATAGTGGTGGGAATGTTCTGGAAGACAGCAGGCAGCCTCCCACTCACCGATGGGGTCGAGTGAGGTCAGGTGCACACGCCAGAAGCTGGTACCCACACAGTGGTGCCCTTTGTTTCTTGTTTTAGAGACAGGCTCCTGCTCTGTAGCCCAGGCCGGAGTGAGTGGCGCAATCACAGCTCACTGCAGCTTTGACTTCCTGGGTTTGTGCGATCCTTCCACCTCAGCCTCCTGAGTAGCTGGGACTGCAGGCACATGCCACCAAGCCCAATTTTATTTTTTTAGAGACAAGGTCTTGCTATGTTGCCCAGACTGGTCTCAAGTGATCTTTCCACCTCAGCCTCCCAAAACACGGGGATTACAGGGTCAAGCCACCACTCCTGGCCCCGCTGCTGCATTTTGGCTGCCATGCTGCACAGGAGGTATGAGATGGGGGGCAGAATCTGCTCTTGGACCTCTCCCCAGGCCTGCACCCAGACTGACCCCTGGGCTGCAGGGAGGGGGTATGGAGAGAACACAGCGAGCAGAGCAGGCTAGCCAGTGACGGAGACCCAGGCTGGGACTAGGAGACAGGGCTCCAACCCTCAGCCTAGTGGCCCTGCCCAACCCTTTGAAAAATAAATAAATGACCTAGTCTCAGGTATTCCTGTAAAGCAATGCAAAAAGGACTAATACAGCCTCCACGCTTGGTGTCCACTGGACCTGACCACTCAGAGGAGGACTGCTCTTGACTCTGCCATTAACATTCAGACTATGACAGAGCTGTTCTCCTGCTCTGCCTCAGTTTGTCCTCTCAGCTGAGCAGAGCAGGGTTAATTGTTTCTCATGTTGGCCACAGGAAAAAACAAAACCCTGAGTCCCACAGGAAGGTAGGTGGGCTATGTCAAAAGGAAGACAGACCTGGGGAAGTATTTTATGTCCTCGGGGTGGCAGAGGGACATGGAGAAGATGCTTCCTTTGTGGGAAAAAAAGAAGGGAAGATGAGCAGAGAGGCGCCGGATATCTGCCTCACCCCCACCTCCCCCACCCCACACCAGGCCCCCATTCCCACTTAGCCCCCAACTCAGGAGGCACCATTCTCCTTATGGTCAGCGTGACTTCCCGGCTGAGCTGGTGGAAGCTGACAGTCTGGATTCATCAGGGGCAGCACGTAGTGTAGGTGATGTGCTGGACGGAAGTGGAGAGGGGACACAGGAGATGTGGTGTCAGGTCTGGGGCTGCCAACGTGGTACCTGCCCTGGCTGTGGGTAGACCGTGCTAGTCCACCCTGCCAGACGTGGCCTCTAAGTCTAAGGCATCCGAGTTCCAGGCCAGGACTGGAGCCAGACTCCCTTTGGGGTCAGGGGACACAGTCCACACAGACTTCACTTATGCTTTCTGCAAAGCCAGCTGCACAAATGAACAGGAGAGGCCCTGCTGGAGGGTAGGATTGGGCCTGGACTACTCAGACCTGCCTCTGTGACAGGACAGTCTCAGCCTTCCAGTCACTCTTGAGCCAGAAGCCCACCCAGGCAGGGAGTGGGGAAGGCGTGGCCTGCAGGCTGCCTTGAGTCTGTAGCGCCTCCCACCCAAGTGAGCTCCAGAAAAAAAGATGCAGAAACAGCAGGTGCTCCTCCCAGCGGCTGGCTGCTTCCTGGCGTGGCCTCCAGGACCCGGGATGAGTTGAGATGGGGCTGCCAGCAGCTGGGGGCAGGGGGAAAGCTAGGTCCCCAGGGTGGATGCCCAGCAGGAACATGCAGGTGTGGTGAGTGCTGGGTCCTCAGGGTTGAGCCCTTTGGCCCAGGGGGCCTTGGTGACATGCCTGCTGCTGAGCTCAGCCCAAGGGGTCAGGGCCTGGTGCCAAGTAGCCTCTCTGCTTGCAAAGACAGTCCTGCGGTTGTTTGCTCTCTGCCCAGGGCTCAAGCATCCAGGCTGTGGAAGAGCCAGCAGTCAGAAAGAAGGGCACTGGGGTGGCGGGTTCCCCAGCAGTCAGGTGCCTTGGTGGACAGAGCCCCCTATGAGGGGATGAGGAGGAAGGGAGACTGAGCTGTGCCTCCCACCCCTACTGCGATCTGTGGTACCAGGCTCCAGAGGGGCCCTGGGGGAGACGAGCATGAGATGAACTGCTGCAGATGCCTCTGGGCACCTCTTCTGCAGAGCTGGGCCAGCTGGAGGTTTAGGGCCCACATGAGCGGGCTGGGGCGGGCGCCACAAGGAATGAGGCTTCCTGCTGGGGTCCCAAGGAAAGCAAGTCTGGTGTGCAGAGTGGCACCCACTGAGCTGGCAGAGGCCTCCCCGCCACTCCTAGGAATGCTGTGAGGCCAGGCTGCCAGGGGATTGGGGCCAGAAGTGCTCAGGAGACCACGGGAGAGGTCTAAGCTAACACCAGATGGGATAGGATTCACAGGCCTAGAAGAAAGCTCCAAGCTGCCAACACCCAGAAGGGGCTGGGCTCCCAAGGGCTGGGCACCAAGGATGCTCACTGGCCCCTAGGGAAGCACTGGGCAGATCGGGTGGGACCAGTCCTTTAGTAGCTAGGAGCCCTTGCAGCCTGCTGGGCTTAGAGGTGCCAGGGTGGCAGCAGGCAGGGCTGGGGAAGACCTGGTCTCTGGAAGCTGGGGTCCTCGTATGTCCATGGGGCCAGGAGGTGGCAAGCTGAGGGGTGGCAGCAAAGGCTGGACAGGGCTACCCCAGATCCAGCCCAGGGAAGGTAGCAAACCTGTGGAAAGGCAGGCGGGGTCCCCAGGTCTGTTGGAGAGCCCGGGCCTGCTTGAGTAGGGGCTGTCTGCACGGCTCTTGCCTACTCAAGGCAGCTGGGAGCCTGGGCCTCATTTAGGAGTCATCAAGGCCTCAGCAGAAGGGGCAAAGAAGCCCTAGCTTCCTGTGTGGCAGGGCCTCAAGCTGAAGCCCCAGCCCCTCTGAGGGGATGGTGGGGTTGGGTCCAAGAGGTTTACAGGGCTTGAGGAGGTGCAGCCACCAAGCCTGGGACCCCGAGTTCTGACTTATAGGTAGGAGAGGAGCTAGGGAATACAGGAGGGGCCTTCCCTGGTCCCATCATCCAGATCTGAGGAGGAAAAGGGTCTGCAGATGCCTTTATCGGAGGCTCTTGGAGAAAGAGACAAGGGATCCCCTGGCAAACCGTTATCACAGAAGAGGCCCCTGAGGTTCTTCCAAGGGGCTCAGCACCCCTTCCTAGGAGCCTGGGTTTAAACTGTCCCTAGAAATCACAGGGACCTGGGAGCTGGGCCCCTTTTGGACAGAGGCAGGGTGTGGGAGGCAGTGGCCAGGCCAGCTGAGGCGAGGGGCTGTGGCAGGAGGGGTGGAGGCCTCATTGACACAGGCACCTGTGAGTGGGCCATAGCTAGAACGCCCAGAGTTGGGGTCCCTAGCTTCCCACCAGCCTGCACGAGGGATCCACGTGCAGCAGTAAAGGAGGGAAAGGAGAGGCTCCACAGCACTCCCCCATTCCCATCTCTGGGAGCAGACAGGGCCCTGGAGGAGCTGCACTGGGTGCTCCCCCTAGGGGTGTCTGGAGGTGGGTCTTGGCAGCTGCCCAGAGAGCACAGCACACGTAGCCAGCAGCAAGGCCGTGTCCTCAGGCCAAAGCACCCCTGAGGTCCTCCCCCCGCAGCAACTGGGGCAGCAGGCTGGGCTGGCGGTTCGCCCCTCCCATCTCTGGCACAGGAACTGTTCAGGTTCTTGATAACACCCCAGACGTGGGTATTGCCAACAGCGACAAGGCAGAATGAGGCCTCAGGACAAGCAGGGCTCAGCACCAAGGTCCCTGCCGAGGCCGGGTTGGGGTGGCACAGCACTGAGCCTGGCTGGAGGTGCTGTTCGCCATGAGACACATCTGTGCCAGGAGCCCCTCTGCCTCTCCCAGCTCCTACTCTCCGCCTCCCACAAGCCAGGGCTGTCCTTCCCACCCTCCTCCTTGCTAGCTCTTCTCCTGTCAGCAAAGCCGGCTGCCTGGCCCTTCACCTTTGTACTGGGCGGGGATTGGGATTCCAGGTGGGGCGGGTGGATACTAGGCCTCACCTGAGCCCATCCTTAAGTGCCTGCTGGGGTCTCCTGGGGGGGCGGGGCCAGCACACTGCGACGCCCACACTCCTTCTTCGCCCTCAGCTCTTCTTCACCACAAACAGTGTTTGTAAAACAACTGTGAGGGGTGGGCTGGGCACGGTGGCTCCCCTTCCCAGCACTTTGGGAGGCCGAGGCGGGCTGATCACAAGGTCAGGAGTTCAAGACTATCCTGGATAACATGGTGAAACCGCATCTCTACTAAAAATACAAAACATTAGTCAGGTGTGGTGGCTCACGCCTGTAGTCTCAGCTACTCAGGAGACTGAAGCAGAGAATTGCTTGAACCCAGGAGGCAGAGGTTGCAGTGAGCCAAGATCGTGCCGCTGGCACTCCAGACTGGGCGACAGAGCGAGACTGCATCTCAAAAGAAAACAAAAAACTTGTGAGGGTGGCAGCCAGTTAGGGCACTGCCTCCCCCAGACTAGGAGTCTAGGGCAGTCCTGTTCCTGTCCCCACAAACCACCTCAGGGCTTCCTGGGACACTGTCACATCTCCCTTAGATGAGAACTCCCAAGGCCAGGTTAAGTCTCTCCCCTCAGACTGAGCCGGGAGGGGAAGAGAGGGGCTCCCTGGACAGAGCAGCACCTCGCTCCAGCCCAGCCTGGCTCCACGCCACCCCAGCCTAGCCTCTGCAACACCCTGAGTCCTCTGAGGCCACCCAGGGGCTAAGCCCTGCCTGTCCTGAGGCCTCACTCTGTCTGGCCACCATTAGCAAGATGCATGTCAGGCATGCAGCAGGGGCACAGGTGTGCAGGGAGGGAGGGAGGGAGGGAAGGGGAGGAGGGAGGTGGGGGGAGGGAGTGAAGGAAAGGAGAAGATGGAGGTGGCGGGGAGGGAGGGAGAGAAATGAGATGACAGAGGGCTGGGAGAGGAGGGAGGATGGAAGGAAAAAGAATAAAGAGCCCATCCAGTCGAGTGCTGGCATGAGGCAGATGTGACTGCCAGGGCTGACCAGGTACCCATGGCTGCCTGGGGCCTGGTGAAGCCCAGGATTGAGGAACTCCACTTCCGCTGCAATTCTTCCCTCCCGGTAGGAGTAGCCTCAAATGGTTCCACGTGGCTCACGCCCTCATTCCTCAGGTTGTGGGACTGAATCCACGGGTTGCTGGATTTCTAGCCAGGCTTCCCAGCCCTGCCCCTTCTAGTGCGGGAGCCTAGCCCCGCCTGGGGATTTTCCTGCTCCACACTCAGCAAGACTCTGCATGCGTCCTTCTCTCCACACAGACCACACTTTGCATCCTACTTGTCTTCAAAACCCAATTCAGGCACCTGTTCTGGGCTCCAAGGATCCTCCCCCAGGTTGTCACTGCAGTGACCACAATGTGTTGTGCTTACCTATCCCCTTACAGCCCAGAACTCTTCCTGGGCCTATATGAACAGTGTAAGGGGACAATGGCAGCTGCCACTCTAAATGCCAGCCGAGTGTCAGGCCAGGCTGCTACAGGAGGGACAGGGCAACTGGCCCAGTGACCACCCCCAGGATGCCACGCAGGTCTAAACAGCCCCAGTGGACTGGCCCCAGGCCCAGGTGGAGTGGGAAGATGGGCCCAGGAAGCCACCTTAGCTGCCCTGAGAACAAGCCTCCGGGGAGATAGAGCCGGGCAGGGGTGGAGTCTCTAGAGGGTGGGCCCAGCACATCCCACCCCACCCGATCTAAGGTCAGTGGGCTACATGGTCACCAGCAACGGGGAGGTTGTGAGAGTTCCATCCAGACTGTGAAGGGCAGGCTTGACCCTGGGAGAGGGGCACATGCTAGGGAATGGTGACCAGCGTTTCTCACCGGGCAGTAGGCCACCGACCCACCACCACCAGGACCCACGGGGTCTCAGGAAGGAGGGCTTTCCCGGAGCAAGCAAGTGTGCATGTCAGAGGGACCCACAGAGCCAGAGCCGGTCGCACGCTGGAGCAGGAGCCGCTCAGCACCTTCTGGACTGGGAGCCTGTGAGCAAGCAGTAGGCACACAGGATGGAACATGAAGCCCACCTGTCCCCTACACGCGGCCAAGCCCCACTTCCTCTCCCCCACACGCGGCCAGGCCCCACTTCCTCTCCCCCACACGTGGTCAGGCCCCACTTCCAAAAATAAGCCAGGTGCTTTAATGGCCTGCCTCCAGGGCCCAGAAGCTCATCAGCATCCCTTAAATAAGGCCCAGAGCTCGCAGCCTCTGGCTCAGCTCCGCCCTCTGCGGGCAGGTGGCTCCCAGCTGGCCTGGCTGATGGGCTCCAGCTTGGGGAGCAGCAGGGTCCTCAGTCCCGATCTTCATAGACTTTCTAGGCCTGAGCTGCCACTCAGCCTGCCTGCACCCGTCCCTCAGTCCCAGCAGCCGCTATGCTTCTAGAAAACACAGGTTTCCTGGGAGAATGCCTGGGGTGGGGGAGGCAGTTCAGGGAAGCTCTGATGTCAATTCAGGACAGGCCTGGGGCCTCCTGGGACTGCAGTGGCAGGCCCAGAACAAGGACGCCAGTTCCAGGCTCCATCCCTGCACCAACAGCTGGGACTGGGAGGGGGCAGTGCAGGCTCCCTCAGGGAGTTCCAGGCAGGAGGGATGGGGCCAACACAGCCCCAAATGCTGCTGGGTGACGCCTCAAAGTGTGAGTCACATTCACTGCATAAGGTACTACTCTACCACAGCAGGTCCTAGGACACATGAAGACTTTCTCTGGGAAGGTTCTCTGCCTGCAATTCTAGGCCCTGTCCCAGGGAGGAAGCAGAGACTAACCCGTGACGGGTACGTGTCAGGCAGCATCCCCTGACATGGCGGCTGTGAGGTAGGTGGCCTTGTCCCATTTTCCACATGGGAAATGAGGGCTCAGCAGAGGTGATGTGTCTTCCCCAGGTCACACAGCAAGAACACGAGCCAAGATTCAACCCCAGGCCTGTTGGGCTCCAGAGCCCATTTGTGTTCTCTAGGGAAGAATGGGAAGGAGTCCTATCCAATAAAGACCCTCATGTGAAAAGCTCAGGGGCTCTCAGCCCACCTGGGTGGGCCCCAGGGTCAGAGCTGGAACCCCTCCAGGGGAGCAGCCATGGCCCCAGCATCCATTCCTGGCCCCGGGCAGCTGAGCAGGCAGAAGGAAGGGTAGAGCGTGATCGCTACACACGGGACCAGCAACCAGTGCTACAGGTGAGGGCTCTGTCCATCCAGCAGCTGTGGGCAGGCGAAAGCCTGTCTGGTCCTGAGGCCTTGTGGCCCCAGGTAGGCAGAGCCAACCCATTGAGCCAGGCAGTTTCCAGCAGACTGCAGAAGCAGCTGCCACTCCCCACAGGAACTCTTCAGTGTGGGGCCAGGTGGGCTGGCGCTGGCAGCAGGGGTAGGGGTGGCACCACAGGACTCTTCCCCAGCGGCTGCCTCTGCTTTCTCCGGGCCAGGGATTGGTGGCTTCCTCCCTGGCTTCCTGACCTTGGAGGCCAGTAACTTCTGAGCCAGACATAGGCTCTCTAGCTCATCTCTGGCCACAGTGGGCTCTGAGGGGGACACAGCTCCAGCCTCAGTGTCAAAGTCACCTGGAAAACGGACGCATAGTCAGGCTGCCTGAGAGACTCCGTACTCTCAGGTTCCACCTCCTGGCCCCCAAAAGCCACCCAAACCGTGGTTCTGCTCTGCCCTAAGTCAGGCTGGCATCACACCTCTTCCCCACCCGTGCCCACTGACCAGACCACCCAAGCCAAAAGGATGGACTTCTCCCCAAGTGACACCAGAACTCTATCTGATGTGGGCACTGCTCAGGAGAGTCTGCTGGGTACAAGGATGAGGGGAAAGGGACTCAGTGGGTCAGGAACCATTGGCCTGGTCCACTACCCATTGTCCAGATGGGAAAATTGAGGCATGGGAACAGAGGGACCTGCCATGTATGGGACAGCCGTCATCTTTATGCCAGCCCCAGTGCCAGAGCCCAAGCCTGAGCTGGGGCCCAGGTAGGGGCTGCTCTAAAAGCCAGGCTGGGAGGCACAGGAACCCATAAGAAAGGAAGGCAGGAATCACTGCTAGGGGCACACACAGAAGGGCGTCCCCCAATAATGGGGGGAGGGAGCAAGGACAGAGGCAACACAATTCAGCCAGAGGCAGGAAGCCTGGTCCCAATCACTTCCCAGGCCCCCACCGACTCTTGCAAGCTCCATTCAGAGCAAGGGGCACTGTGTGGAGTGCCCAGACTCCACTGCTGGTCAGGCAGCCCAGAAGAAACAGACCTGACCCTCTCTGGCCCCAGACAGCCCAACTCTGTGGGGAGAGGACTGAGCTGGGCAGCCCAGCCCTGAGTGATGCCAGACCCTCACTTGGTAACAGAACGACCGAGCCTGGATTTCCTTTGCATCCCATTAAGGCATCTGCTCCAATTTTGTAAGTGTTCAGGGGTCAGGGATACTGGTCAGCCAGCCCCTGGTCATCTGCACCTCACTGCCTCAGGCCCTGCTCCATCCTGACCAGGTAAGGGCCCGGGGCAAAGCTGCCACTATGGGGATGGAAGTAGGAGCAGTTTCTACAGGGAAGAGGCAGGGTGGTGGAAATGGGAGAGGGTGGAGGTGGAGGCAGCAGGGAGATAAAAACGAGAGAGGGCCTCAGGCCGAGATGCCAGGTGTTCTGATGCAGGAGGGGCAATGGCAGAATCCACTTGGTCCCATCGCCAGATCCCTAGCTGAGGAAGTGTGATCATATACAGCACACAACACTTCGGCAATTGTGTGTCCTCCAGGACATTAAAAACACAAGCTGGAGAACAGTAGGCACAAGACATCATTTAGCAGAGGAAAAGCAAACACAAAACAACGCAGTCTGTGGGCACACTTCTGCGATGTCAGGACTGGGGAGGACTGAAAACCACACGTTCAAAAAGGCACCTGTGACCCTCACCAGGTCTCAGGCACGAGGAGCTTTGTGAACCAGGTTGCCCTTCCCTGACATGGGAAAGACTGAGGGTGGGAAGTGAGCTTAGGGGGCGGCTCGGGAGTGTGATTTGGGATGAGTTCAGTGTGGGAGAGAGACCCAGGTGCTGAAGGCCAGCAGGCAGTGAGTGATTTGGGGCCAGAGCTCAGAAAGGGGAGGCTGGGCTGGACTCAGGGAATGATCTCAGCTAGAAAACAGGGCCTGACCAGGGCGCCGGGAACAGCGCACCCCAGATGCAGAAGGCACAAGCAGAGGAGGAGGGATCCCGGAAGGTGCGGCACCAGGGGAGGCCAAGGAGATTCCATGGGGACAGAGCAGCTGGCATGTTCAGAGGACTAGAAAGCAGGCTATGAAGGTCTGCTGTTAGTCTGGAGGGTCGAGGGGTGGGGGTACCTTGAGCCCACCCAAGAGCCCCCTGTCTGGTAGGATCCTGGAATCCCCCAGCCCCAGCTGTGACCCACTCACCCAGCATATGCACCTGACACTTGCTCACATCCCTCCAAGGGCCACTGGGGCTACCCCATGCTCACCCAGCTGGTGGCATACACAGTCGCGCCGCTGCAGGCCGAGCAGGTCTGGGTAAATGTCGGGCAGCTGGCGCAGTGCCAGTAGCTTCAGCATTCATGAGGGGCAGCCCGGTAGGGCAAGCTCCTGCAGCCCCTGTCCTCCGACAGCGTGGTGGCCGTAGCTCCACAGCACGCTCCTGCAGTGCAGGGTCCACAGAATAGCGGGCAGCCGAGGGAAGAGCCACTCCTTCACCAGGTGGATGGGCACGAAGATGGCGCCAGCTCACACCACGTGGGAGAAGGGGCACCGGTGGGTGCGATCGAAATCCTGCAGCTGGGACAGCGGCTTGGCCAGCAGCCCCTGCACACCCTGGCAGTCCTGCCACGCAGCCTGGCCCCAGGGCCCAGCCATCTCTAGCCACTGGAGAAGCTTCTCTGGAGGAGAATGGGCCACTGAGCCTGAAATAGCAACACACAGGGACCTGTGTAGTCCTGTAAAGTGCTGCTCCAGGGAGTCCCCTGTGGCTGAAGTAGTTGCTGGAGCAGGGCTTGGAGCTGGAGCTGGAGCCTGAACCAGAAGCTGAGATGTAGGCAGAGGAGGGGATGGAGCTGGAGCAGGGGCAGGGGAGGCCACAGCTACAGCTGGAAAGCTGGGCAGTGCCAGGCTGAAGCAGGTTATGTACAAGGGCTGCTGAGCAAGAATCCATAGTCCAATGTTTTGTTTTCTTCTGAGATTAGGTTTTGCTGTGTTATCCAGGCTGCAGTGCAGTGGCGGGATCATGGCTTGCCGCAGCCTCAACCTCCTGATCCTCCCACCTCAGCCTCTTGAATAGCAAGGACCACAGGTGTACACCAACATGCCTGACTAATTTTTTTTTTTTTATTTTTGGTGGAGATGTAGATTTGCCATGTTGCCCAGTCTTAACTCAAACTCATGAACTCAAATGATCTGTTCTCGGCCTCCCAAAGTGCTGCGTTATAGGCTTGAGTTACTGTGACAAGCCCTTTTTTCTTTATCTTTTTTTTCTTTCGAGATTTGGTCTCCATCTGTTACCCAGGCTGGAGTGCAGTGGTGTGGTCACTGCTTTCTGCAGCATCCCTCCTGAGCTCCTGCAATCCTCCCATCTCAGCCTCTTGAATAGCTGGGACCACAGGTATTCAAGAGGCTGAGATGGGAGGCTAATTTTTTGCATTTTTGGTAATGATGGGGTTTTGCCATGTTGCCCAGTCTTGTTTACAACTCCTGAATTCAGGAGTTCTGATCTGCCCACCTTGGCCTCCCAAAATGCAAGGTTACAGGTGTGAGCCACTGTGCCCAGCCCTTTTTCCTTTCTCTTTTTCTTTTTCTTTTTTTTTTTTTAACAGATTAGGTCTGGCTCTGTTACCCAGTCTGGGGTGTCGTGGCGTGATCACAGCTTGCTGCAGCCTCAACCTCCTGGACTCAAGCGATCCTCCCACCTCAGCCTCTTGAATAGCTGGGCCCACAGGTGCACACCACCATGGCTGGCTAATTTTTTGTACTTTTGCTAGAGATGTGGTTTGGCCATGTTGCCCAGACTGCTCTTGAACTCCTGAACTCAAGTCTCAAGTGATCTGCCCATCTCGGCCTCCCAAAGTGCTAGGTTACAGGCGTGAGCCACTGTGCCCAGCCCTTTTTTCTTTTTTGTGTGTGTTTTGTGAGATTAGGTCTCTCTCTGTTACCCAGGCTGGAGTGCAGTGGCATGATCACGGCTTGCTGCAGCCTCAACCTCCTGGGCTCAAGTTATCCTCCCATATAAGCCTTTTGAATGGCTGGAGCCACAGGTGCACACCACCACGCCTGGCTAATTTTTATAATTTTTCATAGAGATGGCATTTTGCCATGTTGTCGAGCCTGTTCTTGAACTCCTGAACCCAAGTGATCTGCCCACATTGGCCTCCCAATATGCTGAGTTATGAGCCACTGTGCCCAGCTTTTTTTTGTCTTTTTTCTTTCTTTTTCTCTCTTTTTTTTTTTTTTTTTTTTTTTCAGACATTAATTCTCACACAGTTACCCAGACTGAAGTATAGCAGCACGATCACAGCTTGCTGCAGCCTCAACCTCCTGGGCTCAAGCGATCCTCCCACGTCAGCCCCTTAAATCCCTAGGACCACAAGTGTACACCACCACACCTGGCCAATTTTTTTGTACTTTTGGTAGAGATGGGGTTTTGCCAGGTTGCCTAGTCTGGTCTCCATCTCCTGAACTCAAGTGATCTGCCCACCTCAGCCTCCCAAAGTGCTAGGTTACAGACGTCAGCCACTGTGCCCAGCCCTTTTGTCTTCTTTTTTCGTCTTTTTTTTTTTTTAGGTTAGCCTGCTCTCTGTTACCCAGCTGGAGTGCAGTGGTGTGATCACAACTTGCTGTATCCTCGACCTACTCTCAGACTCCCAAAGTGCTGGGTTACATGCGTGAGCCACCGTGCCCAGCCCTATTTTCTTATTTTTCTCTCTTTTTTTTTTTTTTTGATTTTTTGTTTTTAGTTTTTTTTGTTTTTGTTTTTGAGATTAGGTCTCGCTCTGTTATGCAGGCTGGAGTGCAGAGGTGTGATCACAGCTTGCTGCTGCCTCAGCCTCCTGGGCTCAAGTGATTTTCCCTCCACAGCCTCTTAATTAGCTGGAACTACAATTGCACACCACTATGCCCAGCTAATTCTTTGTACTTTGGTAGAGATGGGGTTTTGCCATGTTGCCCCGTCTGGTCTTGAACTCCTGAACTCAAGTGATCTGTCCACCTCGGCCTCCCAAAGTGCGGAGTTATAGGTGTGCCCAGACCTTTTTTCTTTTTCAGTCTTTTTGTTTGTTTATTTTATATGAGATTAGGTCTCACTCTGTTATCCAGGCTGGAGTGCAGAGGCGTGATCACTACTTGCTGCAGCCTCAACCTCCTGGGCTCAAGCAATCCTCCCACCTCAGCCTCTGGAATGGCTGGGACCACAGGTGCACACCACCAGGCCCAGCTAATTTTTTGAATTTTTGGTAGAGATAGGGTTTTGCCATGTTGCCAGTCTGATCTCGAACTCCTCATATAAATGTATCTGCCCACTCCAGCCTTCCAAATTGCTGGGTTACAGGCATGAGTCACTGTGCCCCATTCTTTTTTCTTCTCCCCCACCCCCATCGAGCATTTTTTTTTTGAGATTAGGTGTCACTCTGTTACCCAGGCTGTAGTGCAGTGGTGTGATCATGGCTTGCTGCAAGCTCAACCTCCTGAGCTCAAAGTATTTGTATATTGTCCCCAATCAATGTGTCCCATTCACTTTTTGATGTTCTATTACCATCACTTCTTATCTGAAATCTTATGACTCATTTTGAGGCTCTTAGCCATCCTTTATCCTCTATTCTCTCAAATGCATATTCAAATTAGGTAAAAGGAAACAAGGGTATATATTTAAAAGATGGTTTAAAACCATTTTAGTTTTCAGACTTTGTAGTTTCTATCTTGCCTTCAATATACAAGGGAATGTATTCTTGTAAAGAACATTTCAATGATCAAAGCAGAAATAATGTATTTGTCTTAAAGGAAACTTTCAAGAAAGGGACAAAGGATCAGGTAGTTCATTATTTGGAAAAGTAATAGAGACTATAAACATTACACAGAAAATTTAGGCATTAAGACCTCAATTAAGTTTAAAATTTCAGTTTCTAGGCAGGTACGACACCATTTCTTTCAAGATAAGATTGTAATGGTGAGTGAAGATTTTTACATTTCCCAGTGGATTTTCTGACAGGCAATAAAGAAAAAAATATTCTGTATCATTTCATATTTTAAATTTTGTCTTCATTTCTGAAGAAAAAGACCTGAGTGCTGATTCTTTTCTTTTTTCAATTTCTTAAACTTTCATAACATTCAGAAGTTTTTCTGCATTGTGCCTTCTCTGATGTGTAAAAAGATTTGAGCTTTGACTATATGATTTCCCATACTGAACGCATTCATAAAGTTTCTCCCCAGTATGGCTTCTCTGATGATTAATAAGCCCCGAATTCTGGCTGACGACTTTCCCACATTCAAGACATTTGTAAGGTTTTTCTCCAGTGTGGACTCTCTGGTGTTGCCCAAGAATGGAACTTCGGCTGAATGCTTTCTCACACTCAACACATACATAAGTGTGAATTCTTTGATGAAGAAGAAGGGCTGAGCCCTGACTGAAGTGTTTTCTGTTTTCCACATTCATCGCATTTGTGTTGTTTCTTTTGAGAGGAATTTCTCTTTCTTTCAAACCTGCCCTTGGGGAAACAGGTTTCTCCATATTTAAAAATGTGAGGAACACCCATATTGAGAGTGCCAGGAACTTCATGGGATTCTACTGCTGCAGGAAGCTCCTGCTTTGGAGCTAGTGCTCCATTTCCAGTCCTACCATCATCATCACAGTGCCTTACGGAATGGAGCTCCCAGGATGCCCACTTAAGCTGGTTCTCCACAGCATCAAGCTCAGAACTTGGTAATCCCTGAGCTGCTTCTTGAGATACCATGTCTTCTACTAGCACTTCCCGTATAAACCGTTTGTCCAAAGTCATCAAGTTCACTCTCCAAATCCTCCAGCACTGCCACTGCCTCCTCTCCATTCTCTGGATGATGATCTCGAACCCAAGTCTGTAGCTCTTTGGGTAGGATGGCAACAAACTGCTCCAGCACTACCAGCTCCAAGATTTGTTCTTTTGTGTGTGCCTCTGGCCTGAGCCGCAGACGGCAAAGTTCTCGGAGCTGGCTCATAGCCTCACTGGGCCCAGGTGAATCCTCGTATCCAAACTGCCTGAATCACTGTGGGAAAATCTCTCGGTCAGGGAGATGGTTCTAGGGGATACTTGATCCCTCTTCGCCACCAGGATCCTCCTCCAGCTTCACTCTCAGAACTTTTTCCTATTCATCTGGAGTTGGGATAAGTATTGAATCTTCTTTCACTGACTGTGCAGACGTTCTGATTTATAATACTTCAAGAAAAGACAGCTGAGGCAGAATATAAGCCTCAGGGCAATACCCCATTTTCTTCACAGGCACTCCTCCAGCTCACAACCGCAGCAGCTTCGCTGTCCACAGCAGACGCAGAAACACTGCTCACTAGCTGTTTCCCAGAAGCCCTTTTTCTTGTTTGTTTGTTTGTTTGTTTTCTTTTTGGTTTTATGTTTTTGTTTTGAGATTAGGTCTCGCTGTGTTACCCAGGCTGGAGTGCAGTGGTGTGATCACAGCTTGCTGCAGCCTCAACCTCCTGGGCTCAGGCGACACTCCCAACTCAGCCTCTCGTATAGTTAAGACCACAGGTGTACACCATCACGCCTGGCTAATGTTTTGTATTTTTGTTAGAGATGGTGTTTGCCATGTTGCCCAGTCTAGGCTGAAATTCCTGAACTTAAGTAATTTGCCCACCTCAGCCTCCCAAAATACTGGGTTACAAGTTTGAGCCACAATACCCAGCCCCCTGGTTTTTTTTTTTTTTTAGATTAGGTCTGTCTTCGTTACCCAGGCTGGAGTGCAGTGGCGTTATTACAGCTTATTACAGCCTCAACCTTCTGGGCTCAAGCGATCCTCCCACCTCAGCCTCTTGAATAGCTGGGACCACAGGTGCACACCACCATGCCTGGCTAATTGTTTGCATTTTTAATGGAAATGGGGTTTTGCCATATTGCCCATTCTGGTCTCAAACTCCTGAACTCAAGTGATCTGCCCACTCAGCCTCCCAGGGAGCTGAGTTACAGATGTAAGACACTGTACCCAGCCCTTTCTTCTTCTTTTTTCTTTTATTTGTTTATATTAAGTCTTGCTCTGTTACCCAGGCTGGATGGAGTGAAGTGACATGATCACAACTTGCTGCAGCCTTAACCTCCAGGTCTCAAGTGATCCTCCCACCTGAGCTTCTTGAATAGCTGGGACCACAGATGCACACCACCACACCTGGCTAATTGTTTGTATTTTGGTAGAGATGGGGTTTTGATATGTTACCCAGTCTGGACTAGAACTCCTGAACTCAAGCGATCTGCCCACCTCAGCCTCCCAAAGTGCTGGTTTACAGGCATAAGCCACTGTATCCAGCCCATTTTTCTTCTTCTTTTTTTTTTTTTTTTTTTGTGATTAGCACTCGATATGTTACCCAAGCTTAAGTGCAGTGGCATGATCATGGCTTGCTGCAGCCTCAACCCTCTGGGCTCAAGCGATCCTCCCACCTCAGCATCATGAATAGTTGGGACCACACATGAACACCACCATGCCTGGCCAATTTCTTGTATCTTTGGCAGAGATGGGTTCTTGCCGTGTTGCCCAGTCTGGTCTTGAACTCCTGAAACCAAGTGATCTGCCCACCTCTGCCTCTCAAGGTGCTGGGTAACAGGCATGAGCCACTTTGCCTAGCTTTTTTTCCCTCAGATTAAATCTCACTCTGTCATTCAGACTTGCTGCAGCTTCAACGTGCTGGCCTCAAGGGATCTTCCCACCTCAGCCTCTTGAATAGCTGGGACCACACATGTACACCACCATACCTGGCTAATTTTTTTGCATTTTTGGTAGACATGGGTTTTGCCATGTTGCCCAGTCTGATCTTGAAATCCTGAAACCAAGTGATCTGCCCACCTTGACCTCCCAAATTGCTGGGTTACAGATGTGAGCCACTGTGCCCAGCTTTGTTTTCTTCTTTTTCTTCTTTTTTTTTTTTTGAGAAAGAGTCTCCCTCTGTCACCCAGGCTGGAGTGCAGTGGCACAATCTCGGCTCACTGCAACCTCTGCCTCCCATGTTCAATCAATCAAGTAATTCTCCTGCCTTAGCCTCCCAAGTAGCTGGGATTACAGGCATGTGCCACTATGCCCAGTTAATTTTTTGTATTTTTAGTACAGACAGGGTTTCACCATGTTAGCCAAGATGGTCTTGATCTCCTAACCTCATGATCCACCCACCTCTGCCTCCCAAAGTGCTGGGATTACAGGTGTGAGCCACCACCCCTGGACTTTTTTATTTTTTAATTAATTTAATTAATTAATTTATTTACATTAGGTCTCTCTCTGTGATCTAGGCTAAAGTACAATGGCATGATCATGGCTTGCTGCAAGCCGAACCTGCTGGGCTCAAGCCATCCTCCCCACCAGACTCTTAAATGGCCAGGAACACAGGTGTACACCACCACACCTGGCTAATTTTTTGTATTTTTGGCACAAATGGGGTTTTGCCATGTTGCCCAGCCTGGTGTTGAACTCCTGAACTCAGGTGATCTACCCGCCTCGGCTTTCCAAATTGTTGGGTTTCAGTCGTGAGCCACTGTGCCGAGCCCTACTGTTTACTTTTTTCTTTATTATATCTCTTTTTCTGAGATCAGGTTTCACCATTTTACCCAGGCTGGAGTGCAATGTACGATCGCAGCTTGCTGCAGCCTCAGCCTCCTGGGCTCAAGCGATCATCTCACCTCAGCCTTTTGAATAGCTGGGACTACAGGTGCACACAACCACACCTGGCTAATTTTTTCATTTTTGGTAATTATATGGTTTTGCCATGTTGCCCAGTCTGGTCTCGAAATTTTTAACCCAAGTGATCTGCCCACCTCAGCCTCCCAAAGTGCTGGATTAGAAGTAAGCCACTGTGCCCAGCACTTTTTTCTTCTTTTTGGTTTATTTGAGATTAGGTCTTGCTCTGTTACCCAGACTGGAGTGCAGTGGTGTGATCACACTGCACTTCAGGTTGCTGCAGCTGCAACCTGCTGAGCTAAAGCGATCCTCCCACCTCAGCCTCTTGAATAGCTGGGACCATAGGTCCACACTACTATGCCTGGCTGATTTTTTGTCGTTTTGGTAGAGATGGGATTTTGCCATGCTGTCCATTCTGATCTCGAACTCCTGAACTCAAGGGATCTGCCCACCCCAGCCCCCCAATTAGCTGAGTTGCAGGCATGAGCTACTATGTTCAGTCCTTTTTTTTTTTTTTCCTATTTTTTGTTTTTATTTTAGATTAGGTCTTTCTGTTACCCAGGCTGGAGTGCAGTGGTGTGATCACAGCTTGCTGCAGCCTCAACCTCCGAGGCTCAAGCGATCCTCCCACCTCACCCTCTTGAATACCTAAAACCACAGATGCACATCAGCACGCCTACCTATTTTTTTGTATTTTTGGTAGAGGTGGGGTCTTGCTATGTTGCCCAGTCTGGTCTCAAACTCCTGAACTCAAATAATCTGCCCACCTCAGCCTTCCAAAGTGCTGGGTTACAAGCGTGAGCCACAGTGCCCAGCCCTTTTTTGTTTACTTCTATTTATCTATTTATTTATTTGAGATTGAGTCTGGCTCTGTTACACAGACTGGAGTGCAATGGCATGATCACAGCTCACTGCAGCCTCAACCTCCTTAACTAAAGCAATCCTCCTGCCTCAGCCTCTTGAATAGCTGTGACTACAGGTGCAAACCACCACAGCTGGCTAATTGTTTCTATTTTGGGTAGGGTTTGGGTTTTGCCATGTTGCCCAGTCTGGTGTGGAATGCCTGAACTCAAGTGATCTGCCCACCTCTGCCCCACAAAGTGCTGGTTACAGACGTGAGCCACTGTGCCCAGCTCCTCCTCCTCCTCCTCCTCCTCCTCCTCCTTCTTCTTCTTCTTCCTCTTCTTCTTGTTTTTATTTTGAGATTAGCTCTCACTCTATTATCCAGGCTGCAATGC
Organism: Cacajao melanocephalus; assembly: GCA_963573385.1. Classification (NCBI taxonomy): domain Eukaryota; kingdom Metazoa; phylum Chordata; class Mammalia; order Primates; family Pitheciidae; genus Cacajao; species Cacajao melanocephalus. The sequence goes on along the minus strand of CAUYLG010075153.1, from coordinate 2,468 downwards.
GGTGGCATGATCACAGCTTGCTGCAGCCTCAACCTCCTGAACTCAAGCGATTTTCTCACCTCAGGCTCATGAACAGCTGAAACCACAGGTCCACACTACCATGCCTGAGTTATTTTTTGTATTTTTGGTAGAGATGTGGTTTTCCCATGTTGCCCAGTCTTGTCTCGAACTCCTGAACTCAGGTGATCTGTCCACCTCGGCCTCCCAGAATGCTGGGTAACAGGCAGGAGCCACTGTGCACAGCCCTTTTGTTGTTGTTGTTGTTGTTTGTTTTTAAGTCTTGCTCTGTGGCCCAGGCTGGAGTGCAGTAGCATGATCACAGTTTCCTGCAGTCTCAACCTCCTTGGCTCAAGCAATCCTCTCACCTCAGCCTCTTGCATAGCTGGGACCACAGGTGCACACCACCACTCCAGCCTAGTTATTCAGTCTGATTTGGAACTCCTGAACTCAAGTGATCTGTCCATCTCTGCCTCCCATAGTGCTGGGTTATAGACCTGAGCCACAGTGCCAAGCCCTTTTTTTTCTTTTCTTTTCTTTCTTTTTTTTTTTTTTTTTTTTTTGAAAATTAGGTTTCGCTCTGTAACCCAGGCTAGAGGGCTTTGGTGTGATCATGGCTTGCTGTAGCCTCAACCTTCTGGATTCAAGCGATCCTCCCACCTACACCTCTTGAAAAACTGAGACCAGTGGTGCACACCAGCATGCTTCGCTACATTTTTGTATTTTTGGTAGTGATGGGGTTTTGCCATGTTGTCCTGTCTAGTCTCGAACTCCTGAACTCAAGTTATCTGCCCATCTCATCCTATTAAAGTGCTGGGTTACAGGCAGGAGCCACGGTGCCCAGTTCCTTGTTGTTGTTGTTGTTGCTGTTTCTGAGATTACGTCTCGCTCTGTTACCCAGGCTGGAGCGTGGTGGCCTGATCACGGCTTGCTGCAGTCTCAACCTCCTGGGCTCATGCAATCCTTCCACCTCAGCCTCCTGAGTACCTGGAACCCCAGGTAAGTAATACCACGCCCCACTAATTTTCAAATATTTTGTAGAGACAGAGTCTCCCTATGTTGCCCAGGCTGGTCTCCAACTCCAGGGCTGAAGCGATCCTCACACCTTGGCATCTTCAAAATGTTAGGATTAGAGGCATGAGCCAATGCGCCTGGCCTCAGTACTTTTCTATCAGAAACCCTAAGTTTAGCATATGCAGCCCATTACAGCCAATCCTTTGCAGTTCCACCATCCCTATAGTTCAATTCCATGTCTGATTTTCAGCCTCTTCTGCTCTGGGCAGGAGAAGAGAGTTTCTGGCTTCCACAACATGCTCTGAGCTGACAGGTCAGCTCACTCCCTTTCTTCAAGGTGTCTAAAGAAATCAACGTAAGTCAGCAATTCCACAATCCTTATCATTGCAGTTGCCCACATACTGTTCAAGTGTGAACTGTGTTTTTCAAGTATTAGCATGTATAAGAATCCTGTTGAGGCTTATTAAGACACAAATGGATGGCCTCACTCCTAGAGTCTCTGATTCAGTAAGTCTAAGGCAGTGTTTGAGAATTTGCACTTGGAGAACTTTGTTCCAGAGCTACTGCATCAGCAATGCCAGCCCTTCCACCTGTACTATATCCCAGTCCACAGTAGGCGAGTGTCCCAGCGATGGTTCTGCTACAGCACCCTAGCGCAGCCCTACCCACTCACCACCAGCAGGGGGTCCTGTTGCCATCTGATGAGTGAGTTCTGGAATCCTGTCCTAAAAGTCGACTCTCTAGGGCTACTTTGTTTTAATTTATTTTTTTAATTTTAATTTTATTTTTATTATTACTTTTTTTTTTGAGACAGAGTCTCACTCTGTCATTCAGGCTGGAATGCAGTGGTGCAATCTTGGCCCACTGCAACCTCCTCCTCCCGGGTTCAAGTAATTCTCCTGACTCACTCTCCTGAGTAGCTGGGATTGCAGGCACCTGCCACCATGCCTAGCTAATTTTTGTATTTTTTTAATAGGGACAGAATTTCACCATGTCGGTTAAGCTGGTCTCGAAATCCTGACCTCATGATCTGCCCACCTTGGCCTCCCAAAGTGCTAGGATTACAGGTATGAGCCACCGTGTTTGGCCTTATTTGTTGTTGTTGTTTTTTGGTTTTCTTTTTGTGTGTTTTGTTTTGGTTTTTTGAGATGGAGTCTCACTCTGTTGCCCAGGCTGGAGTGCAGTAGCACAGTCTTAGTTCACTGAAACCTCCCCCTCTGGGGTTCAAGCGATTCTTCTGCTTCAACCTCCCGAGTAGCTGGGACTACAGGCACACACCAGCATGGCTGGTTAATTTTTAGATTTTTGTGGAGACAGGGTTTTATCATGTTGCCCAGGCTGGCCTCTACCTCTTGGGCTCAAGCAATCCTCCTTCCTCAGCCTCCCAAAGTCCCGGGATTACAGGCACAAGCCACCACACCTGGCTCAAATATCTTTGTCTTCTTCACTGACAGATA
>CAUYLG010075152.1:0-10839 GCA_963573385.1 Cacajao melanocephalus | reverse complement strand
AGCGTTAGGAGACACCATCTAGCAGAGATCTGAGTCACGAACTAACACAGGAAAAGACTGCTGTGAACACTGACAAGATGTGTGGTAGAAAATTATGATGATGACAGTGATGATGACAGCTACCATTTACTGATGTTCCTGGTTTAAAAAAAATTTTTTAAGAGCTAAGGTCTTACTATGTTGCCCAGGCTGACTGCAGTGGCTATTCACAGGTATAATCACATCACACTGCAACCTCAAACTCTTGGACTCAAGTGATCTTCCTGTCTCAGCCTCCTGAGTAGCTGGGACAACAGGTACCCACCACCATGCCTGCTTTAATATACCTTTAATATCCTTGGTGGTTTTTTTTTTACACCGGCTTTAAATCCCAACCTTGATATCTGTTTTTGACAGCTCTATGAAATAGGTGGTACTAAGCTCAAGTAAAACCAGCCTCAGAGAGGTAAAATAACCCGCCCAGGATGACAAAGCCAGTGAGTAGCTAAGTAAGAACATGACCTCAGGTCCACCTGATCTCAAAGTCCATGCTCCCATGGGAAGTGAGAGCTGACTGAGAAAGAAGCAGGCCCTTTCTCCCCTTGGCATTGCTGCTTGACTTCACCCACCGCTCTTACATCCCATGACTTCCGTCCCCAGCAAAGACCTGAGAAACCTTAGCCGTAAGTCATCTGCTGCACAGCTTAGCTCTCGGGCTAATGCAGCTACATTGTCACTTTCAAAGTTCCACTTAGAACTTTTCTTATGCTGAGCAAAGAACATGTGTGCACATGTGCACACACATGCAGATATACACACACACAGAAATCTGTTTAACTTTGTGTAACTTGCATTTCCCACATCTAATTGACCAAAGGGCCCATTTTTCTATGGCATCTATCAGTGTCCTGTGGACCCAGCATTCTCTAGGACACGTGCTGGAACGTGCTGCCTTACTCACTGCCCTAATCGGGAGCTGACCTAGGTAATGATCTCTGCCTCCCTCTAGAAATCCACAGAAGCAGCATCTCTAACAAATCTCCCACCTTCTGATGACCTTAAGCCACTAATCCACTCTACATATAGCCAGAGGCTATAGCTCAACTCTGCCAAAACACGGGCCTGCTATGAGTATGAGGGCCACTGCATTTTTGGCCTGAGGCTGTCCTCAAAAAAAGCAAAACTCTCTCTGAAGTCTCAGAGTTGGAAAGAGGGCTGAAGTAACTTGCCTGAAGCACACAGCTGCACAGAGAGGTGGAGGCATCATTGGAGCTCCAGAGGTCAAGGCTACAGTGAATAGTGATTGTGCCACTGCATTCCAGCTTGGGCAACAGTCAAGACCCCGTCTCGAAAAGAAAGCAAAAAATAAAATAAGTCAAACATAGAGTTAATGTGTGAGTCAGCAATTCTTCTCCTAGATATATGCTCAAGAGAATGGAAAACATGTGCTCATACAAAAACTCATACACCAAAACTTATAGCAGCATTATTCATAGTAGTCAATAAGAAACAATCTAAATGTTTATCAGTTGATACATGGATTTCAAAATGTGCTATATGTATATAGTAGAATATTATTTAGTCAAAGATGAATGAATCATGTCTGGGCACAGTAGCACATGCCTGTAATCCCGACACTTTGGGAGGCCAAGGTGGGAGGATCCTTTGAGACCAGGATTTTGAGACCAGCCTGGGCAACATAGCCAGACGTTGTACCTACAAAAACATAAAAATGAGGCAGGTGTAATGACATGCACCTGTAGTCCCAGGTACTCAGGAGTCTGGGACAGGAGGATCACTCGTGCCTAAGAGTTTGAGGCCACAATGAGCTATGAGTGTGTCACTGCACTCCACCCTGGGTGGCAGAGTGAGACTTGTCTCTTAAGAAAAATAAAAAATGATAAATCGTGCTGCAACACAGATGACTTTGAAAACATGCTCAGTGAAGGAAGCCAGTCTAAAAAGACACCATATTGTATTATTTCATGTCTATGGAATGTCTGGAATAACTGTTGCCATGGGATGGGGAATTGGAGGAATAGGTGGTGACTGCTGGTGGAAACTTGCTCTCCCTCTCTCTTGCTCTCGCTCTCTCTCTCACTCACTCTTGTTGCCTGGAGTGCAATGGCGCAATCTTGGCTCACCACAATCTCCATCTCCTGGGTTCAAGCAATTCTCCTGCTTCAGCCTCCCAAGTAGCTGGGATTACAGGCATACGCTACCACACCCGGCTAATTTTGTATTTTTAATAGAGACGGGGTTTCACTATGTTAGTCAGGCTGGTCTTGAACTCCCGACCTCAGGTGATCCACTCACCTTGGCCTCTCAAATTGCTGGGATTACAGGCGTGAGCCACCGTGCCCAGCCAGAACTGGGTTTCTTTTTGGGGTGATGTAAATGTTCTGAAATTAGATAGTAGTAATGGTTCCACAACTTTATGAATATATTAAAAAACCCTGAATTACACGCTTTTTTTTTGAGACGAGATCTCACTCTGTCACTCAGACTGCAGTGCAGTGCATGATCACAACTCACTACATCCTTGATCCACTGGGCTCAGGTGATCCTCCTGCCTCAGTCTCCTGAGTAGCTGGGACTACAGGTGTGTACCACCACACCTGGCTAATTTTTGTATTTTTTTGGTAGAGATGGAGTCTCACCATTTTGCCCAGGCTGGTCTCGAACTCCTGGGCTCAAGCCATCTGCCCTCCTCAGCCTCCCAAAGTGCTGGGATCTAAATTGTATACTTTAAGAAAGTGACTTTTATAGTATGTAAATTATATCTCAATTAAAAATTACATATGTGGCTTACATTATATTTTATCGGAAAATATTGTTCCAGACTATGAACCCTGAAGCCAGGAGCCAAGAGGTACTGTGATAAAGTCTCTGGGTAGTGATTCCACAGCAGAGGGCCTGGGCTCCAGTTCCATCTCACAGATCCCAGCCCACTTGTTCTTTCCCTGGCAGCCGAGGAGCTATGACATGGGGCTTTCCCAGACCAGCTCTGTGGCTCCTTAGGCATGGCAGAAACGTCACCAACCTTATTCCCCAGGTCTGGGGCACCCTGAAGCTGGCAGACAAGCCCTTCTTCCTGGTGCTGGAGGAAAATGGCACAACTATAGAGACGGAAGAGTCATTCCAAGCCCTGGCAGGGGATACAGTGTTCCCGGTCCTCCAGAAGGGGCAGAAATGGCAGCCCCCATCAGAACAGGAGAGGTCCCACCTCTCCAGGGAGAAAACTGGGACCCTGGGAGAAGTCTCCAAGGGGTGCTAACCATCTTGTCTTGATGCAGGGGATGAGGCACCCACTGTCCCTCTCCCATAAGCCTACCAAGAAGATGATGTGGCCCACATAACCTTTAACCTGTACAAGCTGAGCCCTCAGGACTTCAACAGCTGCCTGAACGTGAAGGTGACTTTCTATGCTGTGTACTCCCTTTCCTATGATCCGCTCTGCGTGAGGCTGAGCGCACAGTGAAGTGAGTGAATTGGGATTTGCTGGGGACAAGGTGGGTACAGGCGATGGGAAAGCCCCTGTCTGTTCACATGGACTCAGCCTTCTCAGCGCCTGGGTCTGGCCTTGGTGCTGACAAACCATAGCCTGTGTCAGACAACACAGAGCCTGATGGGCTGTCGAAGTGCTGTGGATGACACTGGAATGTGCCAAGGGGTGCACATGTTCCCCCTGGTGGAACCTGGATGCATTTCATTTTCATTTTCAGTTTTCTTTTTCTTTTTTTCTTTTTTTCAGGTGGAGTTTCGCTCTTGTTGCCCAGGCTAAAGTCCAGTGGCGTGATCTTGGCTCACTGCAACCTCCGCCTCCCGGGTTCAAGCAATTCTCCTGCCTTAGCCTCCCAAGTACCTGGGATTACAGGCATGTGCCACCACACCTGGCTAATTTTTATATTAGTAGTAGAGACAGAGTTTCACTTATCTTGAGGTGGCTTATCTTGAACTCCTGAGCTCAGGTGATCTGCCTGTCTCTGCCTCCCAAAGTGCTGGGATTACAGGCATGAGCCACCGTGCCCGGCCCCAGTTGTCCCTTCCTTAGGGCCCCTAATCGTCCTCCTAATACTCATCTTCATATCCCACTTTATCTCTCAAAGGCTGAACTCCCTTGTCCAGGCAGCCACCCAGAAACACATTGATACCATCCTTCTCTGCCAAGTCCAGTATCAGCGCCTCCAGGAAAACAGCTCTGAAGTTGGACACCCACTGTTTCAAAACCCAAACCCTGAGTACAGCACCCCTACTCAGCAGGAAGCTGCCAGATAATCAACGCCCCTCTTCCTTTTATATTAAAGTAGAAGGCAAGAATGTTCGTCCAAACTGCACCATTTTGTAAGCCCCCCACCATTTTGCTGGCCCTGGTCAAAGTTAAACATTCCACGGGGGCTGAGGCCGTGAGAAACAGCATGCCTTATCACATTCTGCTGGGAGAAAGTGCAAGGAACACCACATTCCACCAGAACAATGGCCAGAACCGCCTCATCGTGGGAACATCTTATCCATATCCTGCCGAACAACAAGCCATACGGCCCAGACCCCTCCCGCCTGTACCTATATGTATTTCCCTATTGAAATGGGAAAAGTTCCCTTATCCCCCTCACAGGGCGTGCGACAAGGGGTGTGGCTCGCTTCTTCTGTGCCCCGCTGCTCAAACCTCTAGGGGAGCATGCAGACAGGTAGGTTGTGGGGCCCTGACCCCATGACATTGTCTAGGGGTGAATGTTTACCGCTGAAGCCCCAGTGGGCGTGTTACAGGGTGCTATTTCAGTTTTGCCGTCCACAGGTGGCTTGTGTTAATCAGCTCAATTAACACAGGGACAGAGGCCTTACAACATGGACAGAGGGCTTTCTGTATCCTGGGTTCTTGCCTTAGTATACCAGAAAAATCAGATCACACGTGGGCTTGGAGGATGGGTGCAAGGTTTTTTATTGAGTGCTGGAAGTAGCTCTCAGGGAGGTGGATGGGGAGGCCAGCAGGGGAATGGAGTAGGAGGGTGGTTTTCCTCTGGAGTTGGGCCACCCAGCAGCTTGGCTCTCCTCCAGCCGCCCTCAGCCGAACTCCACGTTGCTCCGCCTGTCGACGGCCTGCTGGCGTCTGCGTCTGCCCGTGCCTGGCGGTGTGTCCCTTTTGATGTCCAGCCGCTCGTGTCTCTGCCCCACAGGGTCTTGGGGTTTTTATAAGCACAGATTGGGGGCATGGTGGGCCAGGGTGGTCTTGGAAAATGCAGCATTTGGGCATGAAAACAGAAACAACCTGTCCTCACCTCTGTTTGTGGGCACAGGCCCAGGGGTGGAGCCCTAGCCAGGAGCAGCCTTTCTCTATGAAGCATTTCCCCGCCCCCACTTCCATATTCGGTGGGCTCTGGCATTCAGCTGGTCCCCCACTTGCACAGATGTCTGCAATACACCTGTTTTGCTGTTTGAGCTGGCCCTTCTCTGTGTGTCTTAAACCCTCACTTTCCCTTCAAAACCGAACACTGGTTAGGTGAGTTGGAGGCGATCCCTGCTCTGTGGTGCCTCCTCACTACACTAACTACAAAACTACATTAACTGTACTGACTCTGCTAACAATACCGACAGTTCTGACTGCGCTCACATACTAAGCAATGATGTGGAATATACTAACTCCACTAACAATGCTAACTAGAAAAAACACACCAACACTCCTCACACACCAACCCCCCCACACAAACCCTCCCTACACACCAAGCCCCCCACACCCCAAACACCCTCCCACACCCAAAACCCCCACACAAACCCACCACACACACACACACACACACACACACACATGCACATGCATACACAACTTGCAATTGCTAAACTGGTCTGAGTCCACAGGTCACCAGATAAGCTTCCAGGGATATCAGACTGAAAACCTTGGCCCGGTCAGGGCCTTATATAGGCCCTGGGTGTGATTCCATCACAATGGCTCTTCATGAAGTCAGAGCAAAGCGTGGGCCAGTCATGGCTGGGGAGCATTCACAGTGATTTTCTTGCTTTTGGGCCCCAAAACATCCTCCTTTTTTTTTTTTTGAAAAGAAAAGTGCTTTTTGTCTAGCTGGGTTGTAGAGATTGATATTTAGTTTCCTAGCTATTTAAACTGGCACAATATTGCAATGGCATTTTCATTTGTAGTTTCAAAATCTGAAGTAACTTTTGTATTTTAAGGACCTCCTAATGCCTACACTCAAAATATTCAATTCCATTTTCTTTCAACTCTGAATGATTGGTCTCTATCATTGAGAAGGGAGAGAATTGTTAGTCAAAACTGCACCATGTTGTAAGCTCCCTGCTATTTTGCAGACCTCGGTCAAAGTGAAACATTTCACGGGGGTTCAGGCCATGAGAAGCATCCTGCCTAAACCACCTGACCACAAGGCAGACAAAGGCCCAACTAAAGAAACATCCCCATCGTATCTTGCTGGACAAAGGTCCAAGGAACACCACGATGACGTCCCGCCAGAGCAAGGGCCAGAACCGCCTCATCATGGGAACATCTTATCAATATCCTGTGGGTAGCAAGCCATACTGCCCAGACCCCTCCTGCCCATACCTATAAGTACCCCCAGCCTATACGAAGTGGTGGGCTCTGGCATTCAGCTTCATGCTGGACATAAAACCTTCATTTGCTGTTGAGTGCCCTCTTTCTGTGTGTGCATCCTTCTTTAACCTTCACCTTCCCTTCAAAACCTAACAGGAATATTTTCCTTTCTTTCAAGATGGAGTTTCGCTCTGTTACCCAGGCTGCAGGGCCATGCCATAATCTCAGCTCACTGCAACCTCCACTTCCTGGGCTGAAGCAATTCTCCTGCCTCAGCTTCCCGAGTAGCTAGGATTACAGACACCCGCCACCATGCCCAGCTAATTTTTGTATTTTTAGTAGAGACAGGGTTTCACCATGTTGGCCAGGCTGGTCTCAAACTCCTGATTTCCGGTGATCTACCTGCCTCAGCTTCCCAAAGTGTTGGGATTACAGGCATGAGCCACTGTACCCGGCCCATTTTTCTTTTCTTGTAGGGTTTTCCTTCTTCATGTGGTTGAGATTATGCCTCCAGCCTCCACCACCCATGCCCCTCCATCCACGCTTCCAGAGGGATCCAAGGGAAAGCCACCTCTGGTGGCCCTGAGACCTTTCAGAGGGAAGCCCTCCTCCTTGTTCACCAGGGCTCGCCTGGGCAGCCTCTTCTCCCCATGGCCCTGCCTTACAGACCACCCAGTGTGCCTGGGTGGGTCATGTTTCTTGCATTCCCCACTGCCTGGAGTCCCCCCCCCTTACTCTCCTGCACTGGGTGCCTTCCTGTCCCTTCAGTCCCAGCTGAGATATCTGGCACTCTGGGCAGCATCCCTGGGTCACAGACACAGAGGAGCCTCTTCTGCCCTGGATCCCAGAACCATTGTGCTTTCCTGCTGTCATGGTGCAGAAACCCCCCACCCACACCCCCCCACACACACATGCACACACATGCACACGCACATGCACAGACACATGCACACACACACTTGCCATCATCTGGGCACATGGATCACTGCCTGCTGGACTGCCCCTCTCCCACCCCAGCCTCTTGGGGCCCCAGGCAGAGGCACTGCTATTAATAATAGGGGCCCCCTAGGTGCAGTAGAGGTGGGGAAGGGAAGGGCTCCCCAGGAAGAGTCCTGCCTGGATGATAGCCACCCCATGTGGGGCATGGCCCCCAAGAAGCTTAGGTCTTGAATAAGGTGGAGGCAGCAGGTACAGGCTGGAAGGGGAGGGTGGGGCTGGATTCCCAGGGTCCCTAAATGTCAGGACGAGGCATTTCTATTGTCTCCTTGGAGCAAGCTTTGGAAGAGGCCAAGGCCGCATGCGTGTAGCATTGGGGAAGCTGGCATGGAGGAAGGTGGCCCCGCACACCTGTGCTTAACTGTGATGGCTCAGTCCTCACTGGCACCAGGAATCCCTTAGTTGGGAGTCGGTGGTGCCATGGCCTCCTGCCTGGTGCCTGAACACCCCAACATGTCCCCCCCAGGACTCTGCACTTCCTCCCTCTGTCCTGATGGCATCCCCGATTGCTGAGTCACTCAGGCTTCCTCCCCTTGAGGTCTCTGCTCCCCTGAGAGCTGTTCTCTCTTGCAGACCCCCTCCTTGTCCTTGTTACCCACACTGCACAGGTTCCTGTCATTAACTCACTCTTGCTCTTTTTCTTTTTTTTTTTTTTTTTTTTTTGAGACAGGGTCTCACTCTGTCACCCAGGTTGGATGGAGTGCAGTGGCACAATCAAAGCTCACTTCAGCCTTCACCTCCCGGGATCAAGTGATCCTCCCATCAGCCTCCCAAGTAGCTGGGACTACAGGCTTATGCCACCATGCCTGGCTAATTTTTTGTGGAGACAGGGTCTCACCATATTACCCAGGCTGGTCTTGAACCCCTGGGATCAAGCGATCCTCCCGTCTTGCCCTCCCAAATTGCTGGGATTCCAGGCGGGAGCCACCATGCCCAGCCTACTCTTCCTCTTCCATCCGTGCTTCTCCCTGCGGGCAGCTGCTGCACCCTGAGTGCCTGGCACACCTGTGGCCCCGAAGAGGTGCACAAACACATGCCTCCCTGGGAGCCTTGGATCTGGGTGGCTCCCTTGTGTGACATGAGGCAGGAAACAGAGCTCACTGGGTCGCATGCTGCCTTAGGTGATGAGGGCTGTCCTTGTTCTCTTGTGAGCCAGTCGTGGCCACTCTTCCAGGGGACCCTCCCCCCATGCCTGGCCTGGCTGGCAGCCTTCCTGTCCCACCCAGGGTGGTATCGGCCACACACTCCAAAGCTGGCCCTTTGCTGTGAGGTCCTGAAGGGCAGGGCGTGTATGTGAGACACCACCGCTGGGCCCTGGTAAGGTGAGGAGGCATCTAAGCAAGACTGCTGCCAACCCCCTCCTGCGTCTGGAGTGGAGGAACCGGCAACTCACTCCACCTTGTGGGGCTGATGGGAGGCCTCAAAGAGGCCGTGGCGATCCCACCGGGCTCAGGAGCACCAGGGGCTTCTTGGGGCTTGTGGCTGGGAGCTAGGCCAGGCCCTGGGGATTCTGGGCCTGCTTGTCTTAGGGGCGGCCTGAGGATGGCCTGGGGTTGGTCCGTGGGTGTCCCGGGGCCTCCTACATCTGATGGCCTTGCCCTTGCCCTTCAGCGCAACCCTCTGGTGGCTCTACAGAGCTCATCCTGGTGGACGACCTCACGCCCGGAAGAGGTAACCTACAAACACCTTGGCATCCAGATACAGCCTTTGCCCTGCCACCTCCTGCCCAGGCGAGACCCACCAGGGGACGCCCCACCTTCCAACATGCAGCCTGACTCTTCCTAAATCTGCCTTCTGCAGGTGGAGCTCCACATCAGGAAACACTCAGGTTACTTCTTTCTCAACAGCAGTGCCACAGATGACATCAAGGTGGCCTACCAGGAGGCCAGGGCCGTCACCATGGTGAGTGTGGGCCATCAGTCCCCCCCAGGGTGGTTTTCATTCCTCATCTGGGCCATTCTGTGGTTAGTAGATTGGTTGTTTTTAAAAGCTGTCATTTAATCTCATCAGCTATAACTAGCAAAGCCTTTAGAGTCTCTGATTCTTTCTGCTACTTTAGTCATTTCCATGCTACCTTTGTGATTTATTTTATTTTTTTTTGAGACAGGGCCTCACTCTATTGCCTAGGCTAGAGTGCAGTGGCAGGATCATAGCTCACTGCAACCTCGACCTCCTGGGCTCACGAGATTCTCCCACCTCAGCCTCTCGAGTAGATGGGACTATAGGTGCATGCTACAAAGCTTGGCTAATTTTTTGTAGAAACAGGGTCTCGCCATGTTGCCCAGGCTGGTCTCAAACTCCTGGGCTCAAGAGATCCACTAGCCTTGGTCTCCCAAACTGTTGGTGTTACAGGCGTGACCCTCTGTGCCCAGGCTACCGTTGTGATTTTCATTCCATGTCTACAAACTATCCACACTGTTACCTAACGGTTTCCTTTCAGTCAATCTTTTCATTAAGATTAAAATGTTATGACATAAGCAGCACTCTAACAACCTTAAAGAAAATGGCTTTTAAGGCCAAGCGCAGTGGCTCACACCTGTAATGAGGCGGGCGGATCACCTGAGGTCAGGAGTTCAAGAGCAGCCTGAGCAACATGGTGAAACCCCGTCTTTATTTAAAAAAAAAAATGGCTTTTAAAAGAGGTTGCACCTTTCTGTGTTTCCCCAGGTTGATTTCTTGACCCTCTCCCTATTCTTGCAAGTGTTGACCTAACTGTGCTCGTGGCATGGAAGAATTTAGTGTTCTGCTGTTTTCCGTTATCTTATTCTCACTTTTTCTATTTCTCCATGTTGCTATGGAGGCTGGCTGATTATTTTTATGCTGTCATTTTTACTTCAGACATTCTCTCTAAATAGAGTATTTGGATGGTCTTAAGCTTTGTGTTCTTTCAAAAATATAGGATAGTGTAGAATAAAAAGTAAAAACAAACACTATGAAACATGTCTGCATGTCTGCACGATGGGTTATGATACAATCATGAATACAGAACTTACTTTAAGAGGGAACTACTGAGATTATAATAAACCCTCCCTAGGTCATCAACCCAAGGCAGCCCAAAGCTCATTGGTTTGATACAACAATGGCAGTGACACCCACCCCAGCATGTCATTAAATCACAGCTGTGCTGTGGCCTTTGCGCTGCTGTGAGCCCAAGACCTGCTTTCCTCCGTTAAAAGGGGAGGTTCCGCGTGATTGAGGAGTGCTGCAGTCAGGCCAGCTTCAGAGACTTTCCCCGGACCCAGCGAGGCCTGGGTTGATGCGGCGCTTGGCGTGTGGTGGGGACTCAGACGGTGCAGCCCTGTGGACAG